>CM035210.1:48569-50173 GCA_020233015.1 Callinectes sapidus | reverse complement strand
GAGAGAGATTGACTATTATAAATATTTCTTAACCTGAAAAGAAAGAAGAAAGCAAATATTAGGTGTGTGAAGTGGACACGTTTTGTGGCTTATGCTGTGTTTCCTGCCGCGATGCGCGGGGCTGCGAGGGACAGCAGCCAGCGGACAGCGGACAGAGACGCTGTGTGGCACAGCAGGGCCGGAGAGGCCGGGGGGAGTGTGGAGGTGGTGCGGGGATAGAGAGAGGGAGAGGGACAGGGAGAGGGAGAGGGAGAGGGAGAGAGAGAGTGTTGGTATTAGCCGCCGCCATGGACGGAAATGCAAGGAATGCTGTCCTGTGGCGGTAGAGTGTGTCGCTGCTGCTGCTGCTGCTGCTGCGGCTGCGACTGCCGCGGCTGCGACTGCTGCGGCTGCGACTGCTGCGGCTGCGACTGCTGCGGCTGCGACTGCGGCGGCTGCGACTGCCGCGGCTGCGACTGCTGCGGCTGCGACTGCTGCGGCTGCGACTGCTGCGGCTGCGACTGCCGCGGCTGCGACTGCTGCGGCTGCGACTGCTGCGGCTGCGACTGCTGCGGCTGCGACTGCTGCCGCTGCTATTGCTGCCACTGCTGTCGCCGCTGCTGCTGCCACTACTGCCGCCGCCGCTGCTGCTGGTGCTGCCGCTGCTGCTGCCGCTGCTGTTGCCGCTGCTGCTGCCGCTGCTACCGCCGCTGTTGCTGATGCCACTACTGTCGCTGCTGCTGCTGCCACTGCTGCCGCTGCTGCTGCCGCTGCTGCCACTGCTGCCACTGCTGCTGCTGCTGCTGCTGCTGCTGCCGCTGCCGCTGCTGCTGTGTTTATCGTATGTTGCAGCCTTTACAATATGGCCGCCTGGGGTCAGTAACTTACAAAATAATCAACTTTCGATGCGGCGACTCAAGTAACCTTTGTTCCAACAATTCAGAACCCACAAAGTGTTGGTTTGGATTCAGTCTTAGTTTCTCCAGGTATTGTTTGCGCGTCTTCAAACAAAGACCACGAGAAACACAACGGTGAATCCAAACTACAACAACAACTGTGTAGGTGAACCGCTCTGTCAGAACGCAGGTTGTAAACAGACCGACGGTGTTACTGACCCCTGGCTTGCCGATAGGTCTGCATTGCACACAACCCGCACAGCAACAACATCAACAACAACAACAACAACATCTACTGTTATTAGCAATCCTAGTAGATATTGCATCGATCGAGGAGTGTCAGGTCACCTGAGGTCAGACTCCAGGTACAACATGGTGACCTTTTCTCGAGGGTCTCCTGACCTGTGGTGCTGCCACGTTGGTGTCAAGCCAGGGGGCGCGGCCAATCGCAGCCCTCCCTCCCCCCCCCCCCCTTCTCTCTCTCCTCTTTGTCACGGTGAAATGGCTGTGGCTGGCGAGGTGGTCAGCGCCACCCACAGCCAGACGCCTGCCACAGCTGAGCTGGGCTGCGAGGCCCTACTGGCCCCCCTCAGGTCCCCTCACCTCCCCTCACCCGGACCTGAGGCAGGCCAGAGCCTGGCGGCGTCCTGCAGTGGTACACGCCAACACCTGCTGGAAGGCGGCCAACGCACGCCACTTCCCTCCTCAACACGTCCGTCCACCCGTTGG
>CM035210.1:11069-43569 GCA_020233015.1 Callinectes sapidus | reverse complement strand
TCTCATTATTTCCCTTTTTCTTGGATTCACTCTATAAGGATGTTGTTTGATAGGTTCAACATTTTCTACTTCAACATCATGAACAATTGCATTTGTTCTCCTTGGGGTATCCTCAAATAAACTCTTAAAACTGTTGATCACTCCCATCAACTCCTCTCTTTTTTCTAACTTTATGTGCTGTAATTTGAAGTTCAGATTTTCCAATGCACTAGAATTCTCCAACATTTTTCCATCACATTTTTCTAAGGTTATTTCAGATATTTCATCTAGAGCCTCTTCAGTGGCATTTACTATACCTACACTATTTACTTTTTCTTCATCACCTCTTTCATGATACTCTTTCAACATATTGATGTGACACAACTGATTACTCTTCCTCCTTCCAGGAGTTTTCACTATGTAGTTTACATCACTCAATTTTCTCTCAATCTCCCAAGCGTCACTGTACCTTGCTCTCATGGGATGACCTTGCACAGGAAATAATACAAGCACTTTATCACCAACATTGAATTTTCTGACTCTGGCCTTATGATCATAATATCCCTTCATTTTACTTTGAGCACCCTTCAAATTTTCCATGGCAATCTCTCTAGCTCTCAACAATCTATGTTTAAAATCAGACACATATCTCAAAGTGTTTGGTGGATCATCACTACTACCAAGCCATTTTTCTTTCAACATTCTCAAGGCCCTCTCACCTCATGACCATATGCTAATTCAAAAGGACTGAACCCTGTTGACTCTTGTACACTGTCTCTCAATGCAGAGAGTGCCAATGGCACAGCCTCATCCCAGTCAATTCCCATCTCCTCACAATACATCCTGAGGGCATTTTTAAGAGTCTGGTGAAATCTATCCACACAGCCCTGTGACTGAGGGTGAAAACTGTTTTTGAACATGTAATCCCTTCAATATTTTCTGGAACATATTACTTGTAAAGTTACTCCCTTGATCTGATTGTATCACCTCTGGTAAGCCAAAACATGAGAAAAATTTCACCAACTCCCTTAGAATATTTTTAGCATTTATACTCCTCAGTGGTATGGCTTCAGGAAACTTGTTGAAACACCCATGATTGTTAACATGTACTTATTTCCTCTCCAATCCTTGGCTAAGGACCTACACAATCAATCTCTATTTTCCTGAAAGGTTAATCTATCACAGGAATGGGTTGAAGTGGAGCTAGACATATACCTTGATTTGGTTTTCCAACCCTTTGACATGTGTCACAATTTCTACAAAATTCTGCCACTTCTCTTTTTACATTTAGCCAGTAAAAATGACACAAGATTCGTTTTAGAGTTTTCCTCACCCCTAAGTGTCCTGACAAACTACCCTCATGTGCCATTTCCATCACCTTCCTCTTATACACTTCAGGAACTACTATTTGCCTTTTTACCATCCAATGATGAGTTGATGGAGCATCTACACTTCTCCAATTTCTCATCAAAATTCCTCTTGACAAAATTATTCAGTGATGTACAAAATGTAAAGGGAAATGAGGGTGTTGGTGATCTACAGAATGTAGATGATGGTTTTGAAGGGGTAAATGAAAACAAAACAAGGTTGTGGCTCAGCAAAATTTTTCTGTAAACACTGATGAGTTGATAAAGGCACAAAGGGATGATGAGAAATTGAAGGAGTTGTATTGTGAAGCGGAGAGAGGTGATGTTGGTGAGGAATATATAGCTATATATTCCTCACCATCAACTCTCTCCGCTTCACAATACAACTGCTTCAAGGAGTTGTATTGTGAACCATCATCTACATTCTGTAGATCACCAACACCCTCATTTCCCTTTACATTTTGTACATCACTGAATAATTTTGTCAAGTTCACATTTTCACCAACCTCATCACCCTCACAACCTGCACAGTCGATAGAGGTCTCTACTCTATCCTCTTCCACTGCATCATCATCCCTTTCTCTTAATGCCATTGCACGAGTTACAACACAAGCAATAAATATTTCACTCTCCTCATCTTCCTCACTACAATCCTTCCCAACAACAATTAATTCAGGATCAGCTTCCAATTCCTTTTCATTCCAAGGATTTTTAATCATTTCCAAGTCAGGCACAACCCTTTTACCAGCTATATCATTTCCAAGAAGCATGTCCACTCCTTCTATGGGCAATTCCTCACTAATTCACAATTTCACTTTACCAACTGCAAATCCAGTTTTTAGCCACACATAGTGCAAGGGAATAGACACTCCAGATGCCAAACCTCTCACTGTAACCTCCCCGCCTGAGTAGGATTCCTCACTCCACTCTAGGGTTTTCTTGAGGACCAAACTTAGGTTGGCTCCTGTATCTCTCAACACAACAATTTTCTTCTCTGGACCACCCTCAAGTTTTATTTTACCTCCAGTGATAAACGGTTCAAAGTCCCTGGCAGGTTTCTCCCTCTGTTTCAAGCCAATGTTTTCCAGACATTCTCTCTGCTTACTCTGAGACACCGCCAAACCTGCAGACTTTGGTTTGTTTTTACACTGGTATTTTCCATGTCCAAACTCACCACATCCCAAGCACTTAATTGGGGGAGTCTTCCCCACACTAGGATGCCGCTCCTTGATACATTACGTCATTAGCACCTCGTCTCTCTTCCCTCAAGGGTAGATTACAATCCCCTCAGCCCCAGCGGGAATTACAATTTCAATATCCCCATATATGTACACACTTACAATACAAATGTTACACACTATAAGAAATATACAAGGAACTACATTAACTCGACCCGTCACAGACTCATGTCATGACATACCATGACGCAACTCCTTACAAATTATCTTAATACATTTTCCTCTCAGTTCGTGAATACAAAATAATAAATACAATAATAACTTAATTAAAAGTACAATATACACAACTTAAATCATTGATGTTAAAACATTTAACAATATTATGAGGCGTCCAGAGTCAGAGGGGCGAACCGACCACTTTTATCGGTTTGGAGTTAGCTACGGATCACGAAGGGCCTAACCCTCCTCTCTATGTGTATACAAGTTACAACACGAAAAGCGATCTTATAGAGGAGTAATAGAAGGTTTAGTTTGGGTTACTTTTTCGCGTCTGGCCGGCCGACCAACTCCGATTTCGTAGAAACAGAGAGGCGAACCTCCTCCCGCCCGACCAGCCAATCAGCGCGCGGCATTGTATTTACCTCCTCGCTCGACCAATAACACGGCCCATAGCAACCACGCCACGGCTCCCAGCCGCTCCCAGCCATGTACCTCTCTCTCTTTCTCTCTCTATCTATCTATCTATTTCTCACTTTCCTCCTTTCCCCACCATCTTCTTCTCCCTACCTTCTTCTCTCTCTTTCTCTCTCTCTCTCTCTATCTATCTATCTATCTCTCACTCTATCATCCACCTATCTATGCCTGTTTTCTGTCTCCAACCTGTGCTGAATGGGTTACTCCCCAACCACCCCCACCCAAAACTACCACCACCACAAGCCTTCTGACCACTCCACACAATGGTGAGTACCTAATCAAATTAATTTTAGCATTAAGATTATTAAATAATGTTATTAATACCTCCGCAGTTCAGTGATAACAAAGAAAAAATCCCAACTTTTTTTTGACTAACAATTAAAGGCATTAGGAATTAAAATCTGCAAATGGGTATTCTATAACTTTATTTTTATCTTTTTGCAAGCATTTTATTACATATGTTTTTTTATGTCTATGTTGCATTTTTATTATAATAGAAAGTGTGGGTAATTTTATACTCGTTTTTTTACAGATTAAAAATTGATTTAGATGATTTTCTTTGGTCTCAGAAGATTAAACGGGTACAAATGTAGTATATTAGATGTAGTATTGAATAATAAGGCGTTTACATACAAAAATACGATAGAATTAAAGTTGCAAAACTTTGACCGCGTTTTTCTCCCACTTTTTGTTTTGGTCGGTTCGCCCCTCTGACTCTGGACGCCTCATATTTAGTCACAAAAGAAAACGGGAATATTTCATGGTACACTAAGGAATTCATGGTAACCCTAACAGACTGCTCTTCCGGTATCGACCCTAAGTGTCTTGACACCCCCCCTCACATTTTTCTCCATCAACTTCTGCAACATTCGCGGTCTTCGATCTAATTTTCAATCTGTAGAACACTACCTCTCCTCCACTAAACCTCATCTTTTTTTCCTCACTGTAACACAGGTGGCTGAGGCAACTGACAGTAACCCCTTTTCTGTTCCCACCTACTTTCTCTATCCTCATTTTCGTTCCAAAGCTGGATGTTGTATCTATGTCCGCAACGACATAACTTGCTCTCGTGCCCACGCTCTTGAATTTTCTGAGTTTTCTACCATCTGGCTTCGACTACAAAGTCACTCTCTAACTAAATTTTTCTGTGCTGTATATCTCTCACCTAACTTCTCTTACTATAGAAAATTCTTTGACTACCTAACTTCTAAAGTGGAGCACATTCTCTTTCCTTTTCCATTCTTGGAGACTTCAAAGTTCACCACCAGCTTTGGCTTTCCTCTCCTTTCACTGACCATCCTGTTGAACTTGCCTATAACTTTGCTATCCTACATAACCTAGAGCAACTCGTGCAACACCCTACTCGTATTCCTGATCGTCTTGGAGATACGCCCAACATTCTTGACCTTTTTCTAACCTCTAATCTTTCTGCTTAGGCTGTCACCCTTTCTTCTCCGTTGGGTTCCTCCGATCACAATCTCATATCTGTATCTTGTCCTATCTCTCCAAATTCCACAGGATCCTCCAAGGTGGCGGTGCCTTTGGCATTTTGCCTCTGCTAGTTGGGCAGACCTGAGGAGGTATTATGCTGATTTTCCCCGGATTGATTACTGCTTCCGTGACAGAGAACCGTCTCTGTGTGCTGAGCGCATAACAAAGGTGATAGTGTCTGGCATGGAGGCGTACATTCCTCACTCTTTTTTCGACCTAAACCTTCCGAACCCTGGTTTAACACAGCCTGCTCTCGTGCTATTCATGATAGAGAGGTGGCCCACAAAAAGTACTTGAGCCTTCCATCACCTGAGTCTCATGCGCTTTATATTTCTGCCCGAAATCATGCCAATTCTGTTCTTCAACTTGCCAAAAACTCCTTCATTCACAGAAAGTGTCAAAATCTTTCCAGATATAACTCACCTCGAGACTTCTGGCATCTAGCCAAAAACATCAACAACTTTACTACCTCATCTTTCCCTCCTTTAGTTCAACCGTTGGCACCAATGCCATCTCATCTATCTCTAAGGCTGAACCTTTGTTAATAACTCTACCTTGGACCATTCCGCGCTTGTTCCTCCTTCTCCTCCCCGCTCTGACTACTTCATGCTACCTATTAAAATCCTTCGTAATAATGTTTTCCATGCCCTCGCTGGCCTAAACCCTCGGAAGGCTTATGGACCTGATGGGGTCCCTCCTATTGTTCTCCGAAACTGTGCCTCCATGCTTGCACCTTGCCTAGTCCAACTCTTTCAACTCTGTCTATCAACATCTACCTTTCCTTCTTGCTGGAAGTTTGCCTACATTCAGCTTGTTCCTAAAAAGGGTGACCGTTCTAATCCTTCAAACTACCGTCCTATTGTTTTAATCTCCTGCTTATCTAAAGTTTTTTAATCTATTCTCAACAAGAAGATTCTTAAACACCTATCACTTCACAATCTTCTATCTGACCGCCAGTATGGCTTCCGCTAAGGCCGCTCTACTGGTGATCTTCTGGTTTTCCTTACTGACTCTTGATCATCCTCTTTTAGAGATTTTGGTGAAACTTTTGCTGTAGCCCTAGACATATCAAAAACTTTTGATAGAGTCTGGCAGAAAGCTTTAATTTCCAAACTACCCTCCTATGGCTTCTATCCTTCTCTCTGTAACTTCATCTCAAGTTTCCTTTCTGATCGTTCTATTGCTGCTGTGGTAGACGGTCACTGTTTTTCCACTAAATCTATTAAAAGTGGTGTTCCTCAAGGGTCTGTCCTATCACCCACTCTCTTCCTATTATTCATCAATGATCTTCTAAACCAAACTTCTTGCCCTATCGACTCCTATGCTGATGATACCACCTTACATTTTTCCACGTTTTTCCATAGACGACCAACCCTTCAAGAAGTACACAGCTCACGCAGGGAAGCCTCAGAACGCCTAACTTCTGATCTCTCTAAAATTTCTGATTGGGGCAAAGCAAACCTAGTGTTGTTCAATGCCTCAAAAACTCAATTCCTCCACCTCTCAACTCGACACAATCTTCCAAATAACTAACCCTTCTTCTTCAGTGACACTCAACTGTCCCCTTCTCCTACACTAAACATTCTTCGTTTATCCTTTACTAGTAATCTAAACTGGAAACCTCACATCTCCTCTCTTGCTAAAACAGCATCCATGAAGTTAGGTGTTCTGAGCCGTCTCCGCCAGTTTTACTCACCTCCCCGACTGCTAACTCTATACAGGGGCCTCATCCGCTCATGTATGGAGTATGCTTCACATGTTTGGGGAGGCTCCACTAATACAGCTCTTTTGAACAGGGTGGAATCAAAAGCTTTTCATCTTATCAACTGCTCTCCTCTAACTGACTGGCTTCAGCCTCTTTCTCATCGCTGCAAAGTTACCTCCCTTGCTCTCTTTTACCGCTACTTCCATACTAACTGCTCTTCTGATCTCGCTAACTGCGTGCCTCCCCTGCTCCTGCGGACTCGCTGCACAAGACTTGCTTCTTCCTCTCACCCCTATTCTGTCCACCTCCTTAATGCAAGAGTTAACCAGTATTATCAGTCTTTCATCCCTTTCTCTGGTAAACTCTGGAACTCTCTCCATGGTTCTATATTTCCACCTGCTTATGACTTGAACTGTTTCAAGAGAGAGGTATCAAGACAGTTATCCCATTCTTTTGGCACATGAATCCGGACTTTCCAGGGACCGACACTAAAGTGGGCTATTTTGTTTTATTTTTGTTGCCCTTGGCCGCCTCCCTTCTACATAAAAAAAAAAGTTTATAGATTGAATAATATTAACTACTATCAAATTAACAATGAAAAGTAGTTTATAAAATAACATTCTAGCTTCTTTGTGGTGCTGAAATTAATTAATAAAAAATTGATCATTATAAAATGAAAAACTAATAAAAGAAATCTAGATATACAATCATATGCCTGCTATAAAGAAAGGGAATATTTCCAAATGAGTATAATATAATACACAGATGAAACAGAATAACTTGAAAATCAAACAAACTTCCTCGTGAGGGTCCCAGCTTCTTTTCAGATGCTTCGTGGTCCTGGGCTCAGGGCATGGAAAACAGGCATTGAACCTAGTAGTGATTTCAGCGCAGGCCTTGTCCTTCATTCTTGGGAGTTAAGGCTTGGAGGCCTTGGAGGTGAGGATAGCCTCCCTCTCCTGGATGAGGGCTAGCAACTGGGACCTTTGCTTCTCCATTAGAGGAAGTGCCTGTAAATTTGTATATAAATTTATTCTTTACAATTTCAACATTCAATAAGAGGTTGTGTTATCTGGTAAATTTAGTTTTATAATAAATTTTGCTACTCATAAAAAATAAATAAGTAAAAAAAACTCGTTTAGGGTTTTTGCAAATGTTTCATTGTTCCTTTGTCAGGTTACATGTTATTCTATTATGTGCACGTTCAGGACAAAGATACTAGGATCTAGTGTACATAGTGTCCCCGTCGTGATGCACTCATTGTCCTGGGCGACTTTAATGCTGTCAATGGCACTGAAAGGGCTGGCTATGAAATATGTGTTGGTCCCTATGGTTCTGGTACCAGGAATGACAACAGCTCTTTCCTTCTGAATTTTGCAAGATCCAGAAGGTTGAGAATTGCGGGTTCCTGGTATCAGAGACCAGCGCTGCACCGCTGGACTTGGTATAGCAATGCCGGAGGGGTAGCGAAGGAGATCGATCATATCCTTGTCAGTACTCGTTGGAGGATCCTCCAAAACTGCAGGGTTTTTCGGAGTGCCGAGTTCTTTGCGACCGACCATAGGCTTGTTGTTGCTTCACTCAATCTTCATATCAAGTCCAGAAAGCCTCCAAGACGCAACCACACTGTGTTTCATCTTGAGAAGCTGAAGGACGTGACATGTGCACAAGAGTATGCAGTGACAGTCTCCAATCGGTTTGGAGTGCTCGACACCCTTGAGGACCCTGAGGAGCTATGGGATACCTTCAAACGTGAGACTCTTGAGGCTGCCAAGGAATGCATTGGGGAGCGCCCGAGGTCACGGAGTGGCTTCACCTCGGTAGAGACGCTGGAAAGTATTGAGGAGAGCCGCGCTGCCAGACTTGCTGGGAACCATGACCAGTACAGGGCTCTGTCACGTAGGACTAGAACTCTTCTGAGAAGAGACAAGGAGAGGTACGTCAGGGGTCTCGCTGAGGATGTCGAGTGTCATTTAAATGCTAATGACCTCAGACCTGCCTATCGAGCTCTGAAGAAACTCCGCTCCAAGTCTACTTCTCAGGTGAGTGCTATCCGAACAGCAGATGGTTGCCTCGTATCGGACGCAGATGGGCAGATGGCTCGTTGGGCTGAGTACTTTGAGCAGCTGTTCACGGTGGATCCTCCAAGCGGACAGCTCCGGACTGCAGGGTTGCAGACGCTGGATGCTGATCCACCCATTGACGAAACTGCACCCTCCATTGGCGATGTCAAGGAGGCTGTGGCAAAGTTGAGGGGTGGAAAGGCAGCTGGCATCTGCAACATCAGTGCGGAGCTGCTCAAAGCTGGGGGTGAAGCCATGATCCGTGGGTTGCATGCTGTCTTTACTGCTGTATGGCATTCAGGTACCATTCCCCTGACTGGAAGAAGGGGTTGGTCGTCCCTATCTGGAAGGGGAAAGGGGACCGTCAAGACTGCAGCAACTACCGTGGAATAACGCTGCTCAGCGTACTAGGCAAGGTGCTTGCCCATTTGCTGCTGACACGGATCCGCACTCACCTGCTGAAGCATCAGAGACCTGAACAGTCAGGGTTCACGCCCGGTAAGTCAACAACTGACCGTATCCTAGCGCTTCGAGTACTGGTGGAGCGCCGTCGTGAGTTTCGACAGGGAATGCTTGCAGCCTATGACGATCTCAAGAAGGCGTTTGACTCAGTGCATCGAGAGACACTCTGGGATCTTCTGCGTCTCCGTGGGATTCCTGCAAGGATTATTGGTCTATTAACTGGCCTGTGCTCCGGGACTGTAAGTGCTGTGAAGTGTGGAGGAGGCGTGTCCAGCTTCTTCCCTGTGAATACAGGTGTGATGCAGGGCTGTGTGCTTGCTCCATCACTTTTCAACACATGCATGGATTGGGTAGTAGGCAGATTGTGGAAACAAAGTTATTGTGGAGCATCTGTCGGCAACACCAAGATTACAGATCTTGTTTTTGCTGATGATGCAGCAATCTTCGCTGAGTCACTGGAGGTTCTGGTAATGGCTCTAGAGGCACTGCACGAGCAGGTGAAGCCCTTGGGCCAAGACCAAGGTCCAGGTGTGTGGAGGCGTGCTGGATGAAACAGTAGTCTGTCCATGCGTGTGGCGAGGACATTGAGATCTTGAAAAGTTTCACATACCTTGGTAGTGTAGTGCATAACGATGGTGGGTCGAGCCAAGAAGTCACACGGCGGATTTGCCTGGCCCACGGCGTTATGGATTCGCTCAACACGACTATTTGGCGTTGTCGATACCTGTGCAGACGGACAAAGATTCGGATCTTCAAGTCCCTGGTGATCCCTGTCTTACTCTATGGTTGTGAGACATGGACGCTGAACACCGACCTGAAGAGTCGATTTGATGTCTTTGGTACTAGATGCCTTCGCAGGATCATGGGATACCGCTGGTATGACTTTGTGTCAAATCAGCGATTGTTCCACGAGACCGATTCGAGGCCTATTACTAGCATAGTTCGTCAGCGCCAACTGCGGCTATATGGGCATGTGGCGCGATACCCGGAAGCCGATCCTGCTTGTCGGGTTGTTTCCGTAAGGGACAACCCAACCTAGAGGAGGCCTAGGGGACGCCTACAGAACTCTTGGCTGCGGCAAGTCGATGCCTCCTGCTGGGAGTTACTCGGTATAGGAAGGGAGCCTGCATGGAGACTCGCGAGGCGTGACCGCCAGGAGTGGCGCCGTAGGGTAGGCGAAGCAACGCGCCCCCCGTCGTATGCCCCCCATGATTGATTGAGTGTACATATGCAGACCAATAATAATAGAGTCTGCCGTGTATGTGGTGAAGCAAGGGCATCTTGTGGACCACCTCTGCTGATCCATTCACTCATTTTCAGTTCAACACCATCCTTCTATCCACACACAATATATCTATAATATTTCTCTGGTGTGGAAGGCAGTAATTATCTATAGGCTTCAAACAAGGCCAATAAATCAAGGGTCTGTCGGGCCTAAACTGATATTAATGATCCCACAGTAGATAAAGATGGGTTATGTTGATGTAAGGTCTGTGGACTTAATTCTCCAGCTGTTAAATATCCTATTTTTTGTTTACTTATATCATTATTGATTAATTGTGAATAGTTATTAACAAAACGTAATTAATTAAAGTAAAAATAATAAATCCACATAATTTAAAATGAATTTAAATTAATCGTGTGGATCACTACGACACGTCATATGAGTCGTAGCGCGCATGCGTGAGATCACGCTAGAATGAGTGAAGCACTGTGGAAAGCATATGATTAGAGAGACGTCCTTCATCGTGAAGAGAACACCTTCACTAGTCCATCCTTTCAACTGCTACAATTTTAAGTACCAGCACCTCCCGGTCTGCCTCAACAACGACAACATACACGCTAAGTCCCTATTATACCATATGAATTCAAATTAGATATATTAGGGATTAGTTTTAGCTGTGTATAAGGCAGCATTCAAAAACCGGGGAGCAAGCTGGCGAAATTCTATGGTGATTATCGGAGGTTAGTCATCATATTTTGTCCTTCGAACCGGTTACTGGTTCCACTCACTTCATTCTCCTAGTCTGATTTTGCCGCATCTATGTACAGAATTAACGTAATGTCTGCATCGCTCACGCATCAGGCTCCTACTTTAGATTTGTACATGCGTTGCTACGACCTTCAAAATGGCGTCTTCCTTGCCTAAGCCGGTAATAGGCTAGTTTGCAAGGAAGGAGGATAGGCTAGATAGCGGAACATGGGTTGTTAGATTATTTTTTTTTATACCAACTTAACGTAAATTAAAATCATGGAGGAATTAATCAAGTTGAAAAATAATAAGGCTGGAACGAAAGGTGGAATTACTGCATCATGTCGTAATTTAGAGTAATTTATGACAAAAGCCACCAGATCAGAAATAACAGCCAAAAGAAATCAAGTAATTGCGTTACATGATCGCATAAATGTGCTGAATGAGAGAATATACGATCTAGTGAAACCAGAAGAGATTGAAGCATTAGTGCTGAGGGATGGTGAATATGAGGAAATAATTCAGCAATACTTATACGAATTGGATGTTACTAATGACGTCAGGGATGCTTCCAAAGTTCATAAATCTGGATTAAATTTACCCAAGCTTTACCTGCCGACCTTTAGCGGAGATCCCACACAATGGGTGGGATTCTGGGATATATTCACCTGCTCAGTTGATAAAAATACAGAATTGACTGATGTTCAAAAATTAACCTACTTAAGAGGACAACTAGAGGGTGAAGCTCAGCAATTACTAGCTGGGTTTAAACTAGAATCAATCAATTATGCCCCTGCTGTAAAATTGTTGATAGATCATTATGGACAAATAGATCGAATCAAATTAGCCATTGTAACCAATCTTTGCCAGTTGAACACTCCACGTAATAATATAGATCCTAAACATTTCTATGCAGACTTTGAGAGTCTGTATAAATCTGTGGAGGCTCAGGATATGTCCAATGATGAATTTTGTGCGGTGATGTTGCTAAACAAACTACCTAGCCCCATCAAGGAGCAAATTAAACGTGACTTGCATGATAAAATCCTGGATGTCGATGCTATCCTGTCAAGGTTACAGACTGAGATATTCTCTATGGAGGGAGCAACTTATGCTCAATTTGCAGAAACACCATTCACTACCAGCACGATGACAATCAATCAGAAACAAATAAATAAATATCAGTGTAAATTGTGTCAAGGCAATAACCACCTGTGGTATAAATGTAAAAAATACCCACAAGGTGCGAGTAAAGTAAAAAGAGCTAAACAACTCAACTTGTGTGTGGGTTGTCTAGATGCAAATCACGCAGTCAAAGGATGTTTAAACCCCAAAATAAATAATTGCCGTAATTGTGGCAACAAACATTACCATGCTATGTGTACTGATCCCAAAAGGGTGATACAAAAGGAAAAGGTGGATAATACTGAAGGAAGTCAAAGTTTCTCCATTGTCACCAATAAACATAAAGTAATACTTCCTACCCTACAGCTACCACTAAAGGGTATGCCATGGAATACAAAGTAATAAATGTTCGGGCTCTACTTGACCAATGCTCACAAAGGACATTTGTATTTCGGTCAGCTCTACCGTCGTTACAGTGTTCTAAAGTGGGACAAGAAACCTTACAATTAGAAGGATTCACCAAAACTCAAGATAGTAAAACATATGAAATTGTATCTTTGAGTTATATTAAAAAAGGTAGAGTAAAAGGGATGAATGTTGTGGTTATAGACAAGGTACGTGGACATATTGCTTCTAAAGGTTTGCAAAAAGAACTTGTAAAAATAAATATTAAGGGGTACAAGTTAATAGATCCTAAGGTGACAACAACAAAGGAAATAGGCTTACTGATAGGAGCTGACTATTATTATGATATACTACATCCTGGGTACAAAAAGGAAGGAGAGTTAATACTCATTCCAACTATCTATGGGTTTGCTCTAAGTGGTAAAGGATAGAAACAATGGTAAAACTCAGGTAGAAGTAGTTACTATTCTCAAGGTTGCAGTCAGTCATATAGATGAATATGTAAGCAATATAGATCACACACCATGCGTTGATGATCTAAATAAACTATGGGAACTAGATCATATAGGAATATTACCTAATGAAATATCTAAAGATGTTGCTGTGACAATGAAGAGATTTGAAGATTCAGTCGCATATGATACTGTACTTGGGCAGTATAAGGTCAGTCTGCCTTGGAAAGATAATAAGGAAGATTTACCTAGTAATTTTGGTTTGGCGTTGGGCAGACTGAGAGGATTACAAAGGTCATTCGAAAAAAATCCTATATTTTGTAGTCAATACACTCAAGTAATTAAAGAACAGGAGAAGAGAGGTTTTATTGAATTAGTACCGAAAGAAACAAACCATCAGGATATTCATTATCTCTCACATCATGGTGTGAAAAAGGAAAGTAATACAACACCGATTAGAGTAGTTTATGATTGTTCTGCTAAGATAAATTCAAAATCTCTCAGTTTAAATGATTGTCTATATACTGGTCCCAGCTTAGTACCCGATCTAGCGCAAGTGTTAATGAGATTCAGATGTAAAAAATATGCATTCATCTCGGACATAGAAAAAGCTTTCTTAATGGTGCAATTGCATGAAGATGATCGAGACTGTACAAGATTTTTATGGCCCAAAGATCCCTCAGATCCAGAATCAGACTTTCTGATTTACAGATTTAGAGTAGTTTTATTTGGAGCCACATGTTCTCAATTCCTTCTCAATGCAACCATAAGACATCATTTAAATAATCTGGATGAAGCAAATGAGATGATAGATGATATAAAGCGGGGTTTGTATAATGACAACCTGCAAGGTACAGCTAATCAAGAGGAAGATTTACTAGCATATTATTGGCAAATGCAAAAACTCTTTAAGAAAGCCAATCTGTACCTGCGTGAATGGACCACTAACAGCCCTCAGCTAGAACAACAACTGCACTTGGACGGGGTTATAGCCGGAAAAAAGGGACCAGTCATAATACTAGGGTTGTATTGCGAACCTAAATCAAACTCCCTCTCATTTAATCTACGCACAGAAATCCAAGGCAGGGTGACCAAACGCAAATGTCTGAGTATGGTATCACAGCTCTTCGACCCTAATATTAGGTTTAATACTACCAGTCACCATCAAAGCACGTGTCTTCCTACAAAACCTCTGGAAAGCAAAACTTGATTGGGATCAGCCCCTGCCAGAGGTAATGAATACAGAATGGGAAGGCCATACCGCCGAGCTCCACAAGGCGAGTAAAATAACAATCCCTCGTGTGTTAAAGGGCGTGAACCTGGCAATAAAGTGGGGAATGAAAAGTCCGAATCTGAAGGCAGACTCTTCTATAGTATATGGATGGCTAACAATGATACTGACTGAAGAGAGGAGATCCGACCAAAGGGTATTGGAGAAATGATTATGAAACGAAGATTGAGCATACTTGTTGGTTTTATAAAAGAGTTTGTCCTTAGAGTTTCTGTAGACCTTATACCAACGTCGAAGAACAAAACAGATGCATTGACAAGGGTGTGTAAGAAATGATTGGTAAATGAAGGCACACCTGGAAGAGAGACACCCGAGGCCTGTCAGTGGTTTCTGATTTGAAGAAGTTGCATGAGGCATACCAAATAGGTATGCCATCTAGAAGGAACTGAGACGAGAGACAGCAGAAAGTATTGTTGCAAGGTTAAATGAGATAGTTTTGGAGTGGACCTGTGTAACAGTTGTTGATGGACAATGCCACAGTATTTTAAATCAGAGGTGGTAGTGAGTTTCTTTATCAAGTGGGATGCGCAACATTTCTTTACCGTCCAAGTGGTATTGAGATAGTTGAGCAACATCATAGGACGATTGAAGCCATGTCTTAGAGAGGAGGGATAAGTTCGACGGAAGCAGTCTTCTGGTATAACATGACACACAGGTCTGGACAGGATAAGACTACCGTACCACACATGGGACTCTAAGTATGAAGGAAGACACCCGGAAATTGCATTTTTTTTTTTCAAACTTGTAAGTGCAACCCATGTTGTATCCATTCAGTTATATCAATTATAACTTTTACGCGGCTCTACCCATTGTTTTGGGTTGACTTGTATGATTCCACCTACTAAACAGGTTCCACCCATTAGCTTCACCCTTCACTGAAGAGCGGTATGGGAGACAGCCTCTCCTGTCATATTAAATTTTACTCCGAGGCTTTTCTCATCTTTCCTCCAAGATCTCATCTTTACTCCGAGTGTCTTGGGTTGACTTGTAAAACTCCGCCTACCAAATAGGCTTCGCCCACTGGCTTCACTCTCCACTGTAGAGCGGTATGCGAGACAGACTCTCCAGTAATCTTTCTTTCAAAGACTATCCAGGGGAATAATTAGCGAAAACTGTATTTTCACATAAGTAGCTATAAAATGTGCTTATCTATAAATATACCATTAGTTAAGTATGAGCTTTAACCCTACAATTTCCTTGATTTTTATAGCCTTCCCCCATTACTTTTTTTTTTTTTCTTCTTCTTCTTTCTTTCTTTCTTTCTTTGTTAAGTTTGCTGATCTCTCAAGAGAGAGGCCTAGGGCATAACTTATAATAGTAGGGGGGAAGGTGGTAATATGAAACAGACAATATCTCATCTGATCTAGGGTACTGAGAGGACACTGTTTACTTCAAGGATATTATAAGCAAGGATGAAGTGATCGAATTGGCGAAATTGAGGAAAATGTCCATGCGGTCAGTGCACACTAGGGGACAGCAGCAGTGGAGAGTAGTGAAGGGGAGGGGGACCCCTGGGCCCGGCCAGCTGTTGACGCCACACAGCGGCAACGCTCCACATTCAAAATGTCCCCACGCACAGCAACAACAAGGAACAGTTCTTGCTGCTTTAGTGGCGAAAATTTAGCAAATTGTCCACGGATGTGCCTTCATCTGTTCCCTAAAAACACTAGAAGGTATGTAGTGATAGATAATGATAAGATAAGTCAATAAATATGACACATTTAAATAAAAAGCCATTCTATATATCGGAGTATCTGCCTCACTGAGGAAACGTTAGATAAAATAAATAAATTAAATATCGTTAAAATATTTACAAATCTAGCCTAACCTTATCCAGATTGTTCTAAAGGTTGTGACATAGGGACTGATTTTATTGTTGAGTTGAATTTTATTGGCGCTGACACATTTCACTTAAAGACGAATGCAGTGGCTCCAACGCAAGCTGACCGGAAAGACCACCACCCTGTTCTTACCATGGGCGAGGCGACACGTGGAGCAGCGAGCCTCCCTCCCTTCCTCGCTGCTTGCCTCCCTCAAGTTTAGCACATGGCGGCAGTAGCAACAACACACTGTGGGCCCCATTCTGGCCCAGGGCAGGCGACGAGGCAGCACGAGGCAGGAGCTGCAGGGCCACTGGGCCATAGACGCGCGCCCGACACACACTTTTAGTTGTGCAGGGTCCTCAATAGTGTGTGTGTGTGTGTGTGTGTGTGTGTGTGTGTGTGTGTGTGTGTGTGCGTGTGTGTGTGTTCTATCAATAATTTTGTTATGTGAATTCAATTATTATTCTTGTCATAGGTAACATTGCAAGTATGAAATTCAATGCTTAGGAGGCATTAAGATTCTGCTTACAGTTTCAGAATTATTCTAGTCATTCTGGCTATTGACTTTAACCGATATTACACAATAAAATATATTAATATTGTTACGTTTTCCCCCCCTTTTTTTCTTCTTCACACCCTCTCTCTGCCCCCAGCAGCACGTCTCAGGCCACAGGGTTCATACAGGCCTCCCAGGTGCACAAGCAGGGCAACAGGGCATAGGGGGGTTGCGTAACTTCCACACGGTTCGGATGGGCAAGTGTAGCGAAGTGTACCTATAGCAGCTCAAAATGGGGACAAAGCAAACACACAGAGTCCACTTTGGCTAGTTTACTCAGCAAGCACTACAGGTAACACGGGGGACCGTGACACGCCTCACACAATGACAAAGGCGCGCTCAGCAAGACGACACAGCAAGGCGGCAGCTCGGGCCTCCTCACACCTCACACCTCATTCACGGCCTCCCAGCAGGCTTCCACAATGTCAACTAGGCACACACAGTCCAGGCGCACACACTGCCAACGCACAGGTACTATTACATGGCAGTCAGAATATATCTGTCCAGGAACGAGGGGAAGCGAAGCAGCTCTTCCCTCTGTCCTCCTCACTGGGCCCCAACTCTCTTCTCTCTGCTCTCTCCCCTCACTGCCTGTCGCCGGGCGGCGGCAGAAACTATTTGCTGAATCGTCAAAAGCCCCCTTCTCCCTTGTGTCGCTCCTCCGGTCTCTCTCCTTCCCGTCCCAGACCCGTTGCTTCTTTGTCTATTCTCACGCCCACCACGCACATACATACACACATACCCCCGGCCACGCCCCCCCCCCCCCATACATGGGTTCGTAACAATATTGTATATGTATATGTATCAATGTACCTATGGATGAGTACGACTATGAATGAATACGACTAATATAAGAAAAAGAGGGCGAAAAATTAAGCAAAACAGTATAGCCATCCCTTGTGAAACAGAGAAAATGGGTTCCATTCTCTATTTTTAGCCTCCGTCAGTGGCCACTGTGGCGCCTTGATCTTTCCTCCAAGGTATAATTCACGGCTTGGTATCCTTCTTAGAGAATCCTTGGTTTACTTTTAGCCCTGTGAAACTTTATTTTAGATTATATTCATATATATATATATATATATATATATATATATATATATATATATATATATATATATATATATATATATATATATATATATACACATATATATTACTTTATATAACTTAGTATATATATGACATGCAATATAGGTGTAAGATCATTTGTTTAAGTGGCATCGCTGATTTTCTAAAAACTTTTGTTTGTTTAGAATTTCTACTGACTAAATATAAAAAAGGTGCGGGGTGACAATATGAAACAGCTTGTTCCAACGCCAGCAGGCCTATCAACAGTAGCAAGTCAACATATCAATCATCTTACTCATCATTTACATACTTCCACAAGCAAAAAAGAAAGTGACAAATAGAGATCACAAAGATCTGAAAGCATGACTGTGTTTTAAGCTGGTCTCCATACAAAGAATTGCTAAATACATCAATGGAGAAGTGAAGACAGCTCTACAAAGAACAATATCCAAAAAGATACATGCCTCAGCTAATAACGTGGAATCAAACAGATCTACAAAGAAAAGAAATGTGTTGGTGGAAGAAAAGTTCCGGAAAGTAAACGAGAAGCTTTTTTCCAAAGATCAAATAGCTGATGAAACTTAGAGAGAGAGAGAGAGAGAGAGAGAGAGAGAGAGAGAGCCTATCCGTCTGTCTTCTGGAAGTTCGTTAGAAGGAATTATTGGAGAGGCAAATCCCTGAAGCGAAAATGCAGAATCCAATTTTTTTTTTTTTTTTTTTTTTTTTTTTTTTGTTCAGAGAAATTTTCAGTCTAAATCAAGAGAGCGATAGATTCAGTGTGTAATGTGCCAAGGATGAGTTCATATCTTGTGTTGCAATAACTGGAACTTTCATTTGATACTTTTGTTCTTGAATATGTATTTTCTTTGCTAAATCTTTATTTTTGTATTCTAAAAAACAACACTATTTTCAGCGAATTTCTCAACTGTTTCATATTACCACCTCAGTTGCGAAGAACTACATTTTTGTATGTTTTTGAATAAACATTTGTGGCATTCTTTATAAATATGCATGTGTTATAAGAATGAAATTTACTAATATTTATGATAGTTAACGATGCAATTTTTGTTTTTAAAATTGATGTTTTTGCCTGAAAAACAAAGGTCCATACTATAATCTCCCCTATATTTTCCATCGGGCGTGTCTGTTAGACTGACACGATTACCGTTTAGTTTCTAATGGACTAAAACTACATAAAAGAATAATAAAGTCGTGAACAACACAGACCTGCAAAATTGGACTTTCTAAAAATGGTTTTGAATATGAAATGAGTATTTAAACATTTCGACGGTGCTGAATCAAAATATCATCACTGTTTTCCCTACCACGTAAGGTTTAGGCACACATTTGTAGAGCTCATTATATATTAAAGGACTAAATAGAATAATAGAAAATTTTACTAAGCATTTATTTAGAGAAGATTGAATGAAAGAAATATAAATCAAACTTATGAAAATGTACTCTTAACTGTTCTTTATAATTGTAAAATCAGAAACTTTTCCTCTGTCTTGAAAACTACGTCTGTAAACTTTACGTTTGTAGGCATTTTGTGAAGTCTCCCGGTGCAACATCCAGCAGTAGTCCGCTAACATACCAACGTTCCACTCTCCTTGGAACCTTCTTTCCATCTCCTTTGTGTCCTGTTGGAACCTTTTCCCCCTGTTCCTCACTCAGGTGTCCTAAATTTTCTGGGAAATGGTCAAGATGCGCATGTAGAAAATGAACTTTAAGACTCATGTTGCATCCCAAAGCCTTGAACTTTTCCAGCATTCTTCCTACGTTATCCTTGTAGTCTAGACTCTTGTGATCGTCCAAGAAATTTTTAATCGCATTTTCAAAGCTAATCCAAGTGTTCTTTTCTACCTCACCAAGACAGTTCTCGAAATTTTCATAATTCATGAGCTTTCTCATGTCCAGACCAATAAATACTCCTTCTTTAATCTTGGCGTCCGAGAGACACGGGAATTTTCTGCATAAATACGTGAAACTATCTCCTTCCCGTGCCAAAGCCTTTACAAACTGTTTCATCAGACCCAGTTTAATATGCAGTGGTGGCAGTAGCACCTTCTTAGGATCCACTAAACCCTCTTACAAGGTGTTCTTTTATCCCTGGTGTGAGTGAATCCCTACTAGGCCAACGTTCCTGACTCCAATGCAGATTCCTCGTTCTACTGTCCCACTCACACAAAAAAGCATGGGAATTTCGAGTACCCTGCTTACTCCCTCAGCAACATACATACAATCTTGAAATCACCACATATCATACAGTTGTGATCTTTGTAATTGATCCTGTCTAAAAGAACCACCAAATTTTCATAGGACTCTATCATGATCACTGAGTATCCCACATGAATTGAATCACATTTATTGCCATTATGCAAATGGGTGGTTTTAAGACTTCTCTTAGATGAATCAATATAGATTCTCCATTCTTCACGGTTATAACGTATACCAAACTTTTCTACGAGTCCTTTCGGATCGGTACATTACACTTAGTCATTTTCCTGTTCAAAATAAAAAGCGAACGCTTTCTCACGATGACGATACCAGAAGAATGATGTACCATGAGCTAACAGATTCTTAGATTTAAGTCCTTAGCCTAAAAACTCTACTGATTCCTTTGCCAGTCCTAGATCCCTCACCAGGTCATTTAGTTCACTCTGACCAAACACTTGAGGTTCATTGTTCTCATCTCCATAGCAGAAATCTGATTCATCATTGCTGATTTCGGAGCCTGAACTTAGTTGTACATCGTCCAGATATGTTGGAAGTGATGGGACAGGCACATCTGGACCATGAGGAATAGGTCGAAATGCTGATGGAAGATTCAGATAGGCAATATTTTTCCTTGTCTTCGAGCTATACCCTTTGACTTTGCATGTGCAGAAATAGCTATCATCACTGTGGTTTTTCTGCTCCCACCATATCATTAGAACACCGAAGTGCATGGACTTCTTACCTTTTGTCCACTGCCTCAAGTCTTCCTTACATATTGAACAAATTATATGAGGAGCCCAGTCCTTATCTTGGTCACACAGCTTCACTCCAAAGTATGCATAGTACCTATGCTTTTTTTTTTTTTTTTTTTTTACTAAATCCGTAAAAATTTTCCGTTGCTTCTTTACAACAAATACTCCACAGACGTAACAATAGCTATTCGGACATGCTAAGCAACCTCTAGAAGCCATCTTACATGCTATTCTTGGATATAAGGGGGCTTAGTTACTAACAAGGATATTATAAACAAGGATATTATAAGCAAGGATGAAGTGATCGAATTGGCGAAATTAGCCGCGTCGCAGTGAGGGTGCTGATGTCAGACACCACCAGATTTTATAATTCTTGTTGAAAAAATAAGTACTCTTTGGGGCAAGCTTTAAAAAACTTACAAAGGTGTGTGTGTCGTTACACATTAATGCTTCTGAAATTTAAATAAATCTATTTCATGATAATTGATGGTATATGACATTGTTTGAGCCTTTATTCATAATTTCAGAGATATTCATAAAACCACCTATGATTGTATCAAGGCAAGTAATCTGTCATTTTCTACTGACTTCAATGGACGTACACTAATATCTAATTTAATTTGAATGTATTGAACAATAGGCAAATGCATGTAATGTATAGGAAATATTATGTTCTAACAAAGACGTAACGTTTCCGGTACGACAACTATCCTCGGCTGGCGGCAACAAACAAGCCTAAACAACATTTCTTCTTTTAGCTTCCGTTTTTCCGCTCGGAAATCTCGCAAATCCTTTGACCTTATCAGATACATCAGATTATGATGCTGCAGATACATCATTATGATGCTTCTCCATAACTAAAAGTTTCTCGCAGGTCCTACAAATTTGTGGAAGAAGAGGGATGTGTGGTTTGGCCCGCGGAAATTTGCGACACAAAATCATATAGAACATCACTAATTTATTCAGACACACATTACCTTCCTAATAATAATGTCTTTGTGTATGCCTTCTGCTTCTACAATGACTATAACTAAAGGGAACTGATAAAACCTTTAAGTAAAACAAGACAAGTAGAGGTGACGATCAACAGAGACAACCATCAAAAGTCACAAGAGGAAGAAGAAGAAAAGGGCGAGTTTAGACAGAGCGGTGAGGCAGGAGGGCGAGCTTATTTCAGTTCGTCGTACGTCCGCCAGCAGTGCTGTTGTTTTTATTTCACTGATTAGTTTCATATATAGGTGACAGTGTTATCTGCTATTTTTCAATAATCCCAGATAAAATGCATAAATCAAAATCAGCATTACTTTATTTTTACCGCACGTACTTACTTTAAAAAAAATCATTACCTATTTTTAAGTTTTATCATATAATTGAATTAACAAAGCCTTATCATACACTAGTAAGTATAAATAATAACATAAAGAGTTATGTTTTTAATTTTAAATACACTTGTGCAGCAATTCATGTCGTATTTGTTTCTGCACATCGGTTTCCAGATTAGCTAAGTCACCCCTTTGCCACAGGAAATCGGAGACAATTAAAAATTGTAGCGCTAATAGGTATCTACGATCCTCACTGCGACGCGGCTAATTGAGGAAAATGTTCATGCCGTCAGTGCACACTAGGGGGCAGCAGCAGTGGAGAGTAGTGAAGGGGTGGGGGACCCCTGGGCCAGGGCAGCTGTTGACGCTACACAGCAGCAACGCTCCACCGGCACCACCACATTCAAAATGTCCCCACGTACAGCAACAACAAGGAACAGTTCTTGCTGCTTTTGTGGCGAAAATTGAGCAAATTGTCCACTGGTGCGCCTTCACCTGTTCCCTAGAAACACTAGAAGGTATGTAGTGATAGATAATGATAAGATAAGTCAATAAATATGACACATTTAAATAAAAAGCCATTCTATATATCGGAGTATCTGCCTCACTGAGGAAACGTTAGATAAATATCGTTAAAACATTTACAAATCTAGCCTAACCTTATCCAGATTGTTCTAAAGGTTGTGACATAGGGACTGGTTTTATTGTTGAGTTGAATTTTATTGGCACTGACACACATTTCACTTGTAGACGAATGCAGTGGCTCCAACGCAAGCTGACCGGAAAGACCACTACCCTGTTGTTACCATGGGCGAGGCGACACGTGGAGCAGCGAGCCTCCCTCCCTTCCTCGCTGCTTGCCTCCCTCGAGTTTAGCAAATGGCGGCAGTAGCAACAACACATTGTGGGCCCCATTCTGGCCCATGGCAGGCGACGAGGCAGCACGAGGCAGGAGCTGCAGGGCCACTGGGCCATAGACCGCGCCCGACACACACTTAGTTGTGCAGGGTCTTCAATAATGTCTGTGTGTGTGTTCTATCAATATTTTTCTGTGAATGCGATGATTATTCTTGTCGTAACATTGCAAGTATGAAATTCAATGCTCAGGAGGCATTAAAATTTTGTTTACAGTGTGAGATCTAGTCATTATGGCTATTGACTTTATGTAATCGATATTACACAATAAAATATATTAATCTATATGTATATGTATCAATGTACCTATGAATGAGTACGACTATGAATGAACTCGACTAATATAAGAAAAGGAGGGCGAAAAATTAAGCAAAACAGTATAGCCATCCCTTGTGAAACAGAGAAAATGGGTTCCATTCTCTATCTTTAGCTTCCGTCAGTGGCCACTGTGGCGCCATAACCTTTTTTCCAAGGTAAAATTCACGGCTTGGTATCCTTCTTAGAGAATCCTTGGTTACTAAGCACGGGGCGGGCTGTGCTCGCCTTTATACCCTCTGCCCCCCCCCCCCTCCCCCGTAGGAAGCTACACTTTCACACTTAAGTTTAAGTTCAATAATCTGGAAACAAGGGGTTCTAGCTCAAAGCTAATAGTGTCAAAAGACATGTAATATTTTTACAATGCATATATGAAGTTTACAGAATGAGGAGACAAGGGGAAATAAGGTAAATTCAAATTGAAATGAAACTGTGGGACACACACTCACGCAGCCAGCTCAGCCCACCAATATTCGCGCCACTAAGCTACACTTCAAAAACTGTCTCTCATTCCCCCAGCAAATACTCAGGCTCATAACAATAGCAATTATTAAGGAGAATAAGAAGCTCATAAAACAAGTTACATGAGCGATACACTGTAGAAATAGTAACAAGATAATAAGAAAGGTTATACTGGGGCGAAGGGAGTTACATCATACGATGCAGTATCCAAGGAAATACAACATTTAATATTGTGGAAAAAAAAAAAAAAACTTGATGTGATACAGCAATTTTGGTGGCAAATTTGAAATCAGCGTGTGATAAATTATAAAATTCACCTATTAAATTTGGAAAAAAATTTGGTTGCAGACCTGTGTAATTACGCCGTTGTGAAGAAAGAAACAATAACGCGTGTTCTTTCAGGCGCGCCTTGACCAAGCCAGCCGTGGCCTGCAGGAGACACACCGCTCACAACAGAACAGCAGCTCCAGGAGATGGATGCAGACGAAGAATTTGCCAGAAAACTCCAAAGACAGGTGAGAAATTGTGTTTAGGACGGTGTAACAGTGTTCGGCAGGGTGTGGTAGTGTTTGGCAGGGTGTGGCAGTATGGCAGGGTGTGGCAGTGTTTGACAGGGTGTGGCAGTGCTTGGCAGGGTGTGGTAGTGTTTGGCAGAGTATGGCAGGATGTGGCAGTGTTTGGCAGGGTGTGGCAGTGTTTGACAGGGTGAGGCAGTGCTTAACAGGGTGTGGCAGTGTTTGACAGGGTGTAGCAGTGTTTGACAGGGTGTGGCAGTGCTTGGCAGGGTGTGGTAGTGTTTGGCAGGGAGTGGCAGTGTTTGACAGGGTGTGGCAGTGCTTGACAGGGTGTGGCAGTGTTTGATAGGGTGTGGCAATGCTTGGCAGGGTGTGGCAGTGTTTGACTGTGTGGCAATGTTTGACAGGGTGTGGCAGTGTTTAGCAGGGTGTGGCAGTGTTTAGCAGAGTGTGGAAGTGTTTGGCTGGGTGTGGTAGTGTTTGGCAGGGTGTGGTAGTGTTTGGCAGGGTGTGGCAGTGTTTGGCAGAGTGTGGCAGTGTTTGGCAGGGTGTGGTAGTGTTTGCTAGGGTGTGGCAGTTTTGCAGGGTGCAGCATTGTTTGACAGGGTGTAGCAGGGTATGGCAGTGATTGACAGGGTGTGGTAGTGTTTGGCAGGGTGTGGTAGTGTTTGACAGGATGTGGTAATGTTTGACAGGGTGTAGAAGTGTTTGGCAGGGTATGGCTGTGTTTTGCAGGAGAATGAGTTACTGTGCTGGAGCACCGCCACATTGATGGATAGACTGACACTGAGAAACGCCATGGGTATTGTCATATTAACGTATGCACAAAATTAACCACAGTGATTGCTTCTTTTGTTTGAGCATACAGACACTGGCCATAGATAGTAAACGTAGCCAATTAAAGCACTTTATAGAGAGAAACCACTAGATTTGAAATCAGTCTGTGGATAGTGCTGGTCCAGACAGGGTGTCATGGCTAGTGGTACATATTGCCTCAACTATTTGAGGTTAGATTAGGGTTAAGTTCAAATCAACTTAGGTTAGGATAGCTTTAATTTAGGGTTAGGTTAGTTTTGGTGAAATTCTGTTGCCATAGCCAGCTGTACACTGTGGTGGTGATGAGTAATGTTCACAGGGATAAATAGTCCAAATTTTGGACTGTTACTTTTGCAGTACTTTGTGATAACAAAACTACAGTGGAACCTCGGACCTTGAACAAATTTTTTTAGATTTTTTGCTTCAGAGATAGAACAAATTTTGAACTTTGAAATTGAAAGCAACTGAAAGTATGAAAGCTGTCAAGTTTAACTTGAACACCACTCTCTATTGGGACTCGGGAACAGCTTTTAAGTCACTCCGGCCCCTAGTTGCCTTGGTTACTCTGACCCCCAACCCTGGTCACTTCCTACCTACCACCACAGTCAATGCAGCCTTCTACTCTGGTCACTGGCAAACTTATTTACTAATGAAGATATATGTAACACTTTAAACAATCAATGAAGAATAAATTGTTAAATACCATTGTCATATACGCAAACTACGATAATATAATAATTTGCATTTTTATACAATGATTTATACTTTTCTTGAAATAATTCCTGTTGGAAATGATGCTGTGAGAGTATATTCTACTTGATAAGAGAGAGAGAGAGAGAGAGAGAGGGGGGGGGGGCGGAGGGGGAGCGAGAAGGGAGAGATGATGGTAAGTGGCTGGAGGAGGGAGGGAGTGGGGAAGGGTGGCCTACTCAGTCTGTTTGCATATTGAATGGGAGAGGATAAGGATGGAGGGAGGGGGAAGGGGGGTATACAAGCCAATGTGTTCCTGTATTTAGTGCATGGGAGGGAGGCAGGGACCCAGGGGGAGGCTTGTCTAGTCTTCATCAGAACTCGGGAGTTTCACACCAAAGTAAATAAGTGTTTTGTTATGCCTGTTTGGCTTTTTTTTTTTTTTTTATGCATGTCATGTCTGTGTTTACTTTATATTCTCAAAATGTGAAGGATATTTATGATTCATGATGAGATGAGGGGAAAACAAGGTGCCAACATGTTAAATCATGTTGCCACTCTGGTGGGTCAGGACCAAATTTTTTTTTTCATTACTTCTTAACAATGGCTATTGCAATTTTAGGTATTTTTAGGTATTTAGGTATTGTGGCGATGTTAAGGGACCAGTTTCTCGCAATAGATGGGGTTGAGTGTACTATTTTTTCATTTACAATAAACTGGAACTGATTAAATGTTTTTACATTAATTTCAATGGTAAAAAAATGCTTCCGAATTCGAATTTTCGCAATTCGAACAGCCAAAAAGAACTAATTGAGTTCGAATCAAGAGGTACCACTGTATACTGAATTGAGAGGGTGGCAGAGGAGGAGGTAGCAAGTATGTGCTAGCCAATCACAGCCAAATACGTCACTCAAACTCAGCCAATCAGCATGTAAGTCTGGCCATTTCAATAGACTTGTTCATGGGATAGCCTCATTCACGAGTCGCAATAGCTTTGAAATGCAATAGCGAAACCCGTCATAGCTTGGGGATAAGTGTATATTAATTGTGAAGAACACTGCCAGGATACAAACTTATAAAGGATAGATTAGGATAGCCTGTTATGTGGAGATCTAATTCTTAGGCTTGGTTGACTAGGCAATATTTCACTGACTGGATTGTTGAAGTGTTTGCCCCCAGGGTTTAAAAACATTTGCAGGAAAAAAAGGATTACTGTAGGATTGTGAGAGCTAGCAACTGCAAGCCATGCTCAAGGCGCCCCACGTGCGGGAACAGTAGCATCCCTGCCGACTCACTGTACGGAAGCACATTAAACTCAGTCCAGTCACGCTGTGTTACTTCCCCATCCAACAATTACCTTTGAAATGCCTTCTCCTGATGGATAATGCTCTGCTCATCCTCCAGATTTGGAGGGTGACTTAGATGCAGAGTCTGATTTCTTCAAAGTTAAGTTCCTGCTCCTTAACATAACACCTCTCATCCAACCTATGATCCAGCAAGTTATTTCAACCTTTAAAAAGCTGTATACATTCAGAAGTGTTTTGAAGTGACCAGTTACACGGAATTGACCCTCAGAGACTTCTGGGAAAATCATTTCAACCTCTTTCGTTGTATAAATTTTGTTTTATCAGGCCTAGAACAAAGTGAGTTATAGAACAATGAACTCAATATGAGGAAACTGTGGCCAGATTGTGTTAAGGATGGATACAGACCTTGAAGGCTTCCAGGCTGCTGAGGATGGTGATGAAATTTTTGAGGATATTGTGTATGGGCTTGGAGATGGACATGATGATGTGGATGAGCTTTTGAAGGCACACAGTGTTGAGCTTAACACTGAAGAACTCATAAAACTCAAAAATGAACAGAAGACTTTGGTGGAGGAAATCTCTTCACGAGAAGAGGCAATTTTTTTTTCTATTCAATTCAATTACAATTCATGCATTTTACACGTCAGTTCCAATTGAATTGATAATTGACCTCACCTGTGCTCCTAACATAATCATATGTGGAAAAAGAATTACATAGTCTTGCAATATTACTTTTGACATCAACGTAAAACACATAAAAAAGTGAATTGGCTCAGAACTCATATATACGAACTTTAAATGTGACCCAGTGGATAGTCTCTAGCCACCTCTCACACAGTTCACAACAAACCTCTCCTGTTGTGCCTCTTGCTGCGAGAAATGTTGCACTAATTAGATTTATTGTTATGCATACATTTGTACCACGTTACTGTGAAGTTGTTTACACATTCTTTATTGCATTTACACCCAATCTTTTGTTTCTGAATAGCACTTTTTGTCTTCACATTCATCTTCTTGGGGGTTATAGTTTTTTTCCAGTCTATTTTTCTGATTTTCATACCTCTACCTCTAACACATTCTTGAATTATTGGTCAAGTACATGTTCATCACTTTGAATCTCTCTATTACCAAGTGGGTAGTTCTCAGAGCTAACATCTGTAATCTCATGTATTCTCTTTTCATAATTAAGTTACATTCTTCCCCCTTCTTTTACTTAGCTTCTTGCACCTCAAATAATTTTCCTTGTTTCATGTCTCCTAGTCATTTTCAATTTCTCAATGACATTTGATATTCTACTTGCACCGAACTGAGGGAGAAGGAAGTGTTCTAATCTCTTGAAGATCTCTTGATTATCATTTAATAAGATGATTTTGATTTCTATCCAAGACATTGGACATAAACAGAGGGTCAAGTAATAGGTGACATGTATTCATCCTCTAAAAACAAATTGTCAAACTCCTCCATCTTGCTACTACAAACAGTGTGCACTCAGTGCTGGAATCTGAAGAGTGAGATTAAGTCAAGTGGTTTGGCTGGCCATGTGGCCCTGTACATATTTACAATTTCCTTGACGGGCAAGGTTCTCAGGAACAGTTAATGAACTTAGGGACTCGTGAAGATCAAATTAATTTTCTGAAACCACTTTCACAATGTCTGCCACTGAAGGAAACACATCTTTTGCTGCTTTCTTTTTTAACAAGAACTGATTGTCTGAGTTGGTATGCAAGAATGACCCGAGTTGGTTTATAAGGTAGGCTGAGTTGGTACTGGGCCAAGATGGTCACACAATATTTTGATGTAAAGTCCTCCAACTTAACAGATTAGATGAATGTGTTTAGATAAATGTCCACCATGATACAGTAATATGTACAATAGTTTCATATTTTCTAACATGTACTTTCAGTGTGTTTGTGACTTTTTATTTGATTGACAACAAAAAAATAAAGTGATAAATGATAAGGCATAATGATGATTGTTTTTTATTTGATTGATAACACAAAATGACATGGTGAGAAATAAGACAATGCTGACTGTTTTTGTTTTGAATGATAATCAAAAAATAACTTGAATGATAGGACATAATTTCAACAGAGCTATTTTAACATGGATGAATTAACCTTTCAAGACAAGATGCTGATGTTGTTATTGAGTCAAAATACTGGTGTCAGCACTTTTCACAGCAGCATTTTGACCAGACACTGTGGCACTGTATGGGAGAGTGTGGCAGTGTTTTCATTAAAGTGTGAAAGTGATTGGCAGGATGTAGTAGTGTTTGACTGTGTTGTGGAAGTATTTTGACAGGACACAGTAGTGTCTGGAAAGGTTTGGCAGGGTGTGGTAGTGTTTGGGAGGTTGTAACAGTATGTACAGTACTTTGAATGTGTTTTTGAAGATAAAGTTAGAATATCTCTCTCTCTCTCTCTCTCTCTTCTCCATTGCAGTTTGATTTAGAGAGAGAGTGGGAGAGGCAGGATGTATCCCAGACGGTAGCCATGTTACAACAGAAGGCTGGAGAAGAGGAAACAAGAGGAGGAGGAAGCACAGTCTCTTCTCTCCACTCATCAGGGAGAAAGGAGAGGAAAAGCACTGGAGGAGGAGGAGGAGCAGCAGCAGCAGGTGGTGTCAGTGAAGGTAACTGAGATTTGAGAGTGAGAAGTGGCTTAATTTATTGGTTTTTGAGAAAGAGATGATTTTAATGGGTTGATATTTGAGTGAGAGAAGATTTCATTGGTTATTTTTAGGTAGAAATTATTACATTGATTGTTATTTTTAGTGAGGGAAGATTTTATTGTTCAGTTCTAAGTAGAGATGATTGGATTAGTTTATATTTCAGTAAGAGATTTCATTGGTCATTTTAAGTAGAGATAATTTCATTACTAAGTATTTGAATGATAAAGTATTTTTGTTTTATTTTAAGTAGAGATGATTTGATTAGTAGATATTTGATTGTGAGAAGATTTCATTTGGCCATTTTAAGTAAAAATTATTATATTAGTTGTTATTTGAGTGAGAGAAGATTCCATGGGTCGTGATTTAGTTGGTTGTTATTTGTGTGGGGGAGATGAATGATGTCTTGATAAATTGATGCAAAAATTGGAAAAAAAGAGAGTTGTTACTGTCATTATTATTATTGTCATTGTTTTATTATTATTATTGTTAATAATAATAATAATATTATTATTATTATTATTTTCATTAGGAAGTGAGAGAATTTTAGTAAATGTTAATTTGTCAAGATACTTTATTACTATTATGGTGATGTTGAATTGAGAGGTAGAGAGACAGACAGACACAATAACTAAACCAAATCAAATGTACAAACTTCACTCCCTTCTCCTCTCCCTCTTTCTCTCCCTCTCTCTTTCCCTTAACAGGTGACAGTGCCGGCCCATCTCAGCCTAAGTCCCTGCCAGGCTGGGGTGGGGCAGGTGACAAGGCGGCCCCCGAGCCAGGCAAGCCGTGGTGCCAGTACGGGGCTTCCTGTTACCGCAAGAACCCTGCACACCTTAGAGACTTCCGGCACCCACAAGCAGGAGGAGTTGGTGATGGTGGTGGTGGTGGAGGTGGAGTAGCAGGAATAGGTGGAAGAACAGCATCAGGTAGAGATATTAAGATGGATTTATTTTCTATTTTGCAATGGTTATTCTTTACCATTTATGAAAGAGTGAATTTCAGTACAGTATAAATGACTAGTCGTGAAGAAAATATTAAAAGAATGAGAACATAAAGTGAAGTTTGTTAGTAAAAGACAACAAAATTTAGATAAAACCACATAACATTACATTTAACAAATAAAATTACTTATAAAAATAGGTAAAATTTACATATTTACAATGAAATTAAGAATAAAAATGAAATAGACTAAAAAATAAGAGAACACTACATTTAAAATTGGTGTTGGTGGTGGTAGATGTGCCTTTAGATTATACTTAAAAGAACTTAAAAGAGTTTGCATCTCTTAAGTTTATGGGGCTTTCCCCCTAAGCACGTGTAATAATTCAGTACATAATGCTTACATTGTGCTAGTTACATCACCCACTCTTAGCAGTGTGAGTAAGCAATGATGTACATACTACTCTTTTACTCATAGTGTTATGTATGTACAAGTATGCCCAATTCAAAGTGATATATACTTTTGTTTGATCCGAAGCAATCCGAGTGCTGTCAGATATGGAGTGATGTGATTATATTTGGCTGTGCGTCCGAGTGCAACTTTGCTGTAGAATCTTGAAATTTTTGCAAGCATTTAATGTGCGTTGAATTAGGCGTAACCCAAGTAATATGCCACAGTTGATCTGGCTTAGGATCAATACTTGAATCAAACTCATTTTATTGAATTTATTTTGTTCTGTTGATAAATATTATTAGTGTATAAACTTTTCTAGTCAATTCATTCATGTTCGTAAAATTTCATGTTGGTGTCAAAATATATAGCCAAGTTTCTTAAAGAATTACTTTGGAAAACTGGGTTTCCATTGACCATCATATGTATATCAGTAAGGATCTGGGATAAGAGTCCCCTAATCCTGACATTGGTTCTTTTTAGTATTTAACAATAGATCATTCACCTTGACATATGTTTTTGCCTTTGCTATACAGTCTTCAGCTGTGCGCATTAGACCTTGAATGTCATTGATGTCACTGTTGTGGATAGACCACAAGTCATAGTCATACTGTATAATGTGGCAATCAGAGAAGGCATGGGAAAGGTCATTTACTTATATAGTGAATGGAATGGGACCCAACAGTGATCATACATCCATTGAAGCAGCTGCCCCAGCTTCACTCCTGCTACCGAATCATCATTATTTTAATTGTACATTTTTTTTCAATTTAGTTTTTCTCTTTTTTTTCAAATTTGTGTTTAAATTTAGGTATGTGATGTTTTTAGGAAAAATAGAGAAAAAGTGACAAAAAGCAGAATTTAGGGAAGTGTCCTGAACCAATTACAATTATTTGTATTGAAATTTGCCTCCTGTAAGACAACTTTGACTTAGCATGGTGTTTGCCCAGAACCAATTAACTGCACTATAGGTGGCCCCATTGTGTTAAAATAGCCTTTACTTATGTATGACCTAACAGGTAGCAGAGTTTGCATCTCAGTAAGTGGTCAAATCTGCAATTTTCTTTGTGATGGTAAAATTCACCATAATTGTAACATCCACGTCACATTCTTTTTCTGGGTAGAGGTGAGTGAGTGGTAGGTGGTGAGCTGCAGTGTTGGTGATGTGACAAAAGTTAGGTTCCATGCAGTGCTAAGTGTTGGGTCCCATCCAGAAGAGGTGGCATTATTAGTACCCTTTGTGTCTGGTACCTCTCGACCCTATTGAATGGTGCAGTGCTGAGGGAAATTCATGGGAGGCTCAGCAGTGTTTTAAATTTATGTTTGTACTTTAGTTTTTTTGTTGTTGTTCCTCTTTTCTTTTTATTATTTATTTATTATTATTTATTATTATTATTATTATTATTATTATTGTTTTCACTGTCCTTGTTATTAGTTAATTACTACTATTGTTATAATTTTTACTATTATTAAATCTCTCTCTCTCTCTCTCTCTC
>CM035210.1:0-11019 GCA_020233015.1 Callinectes sapidus | reverse complement strand
ATAATAATAATAATAATAATAATAATAATAATAATAACAACAACAACAACAACAACAACAACAACAACAACAACAACAACAACAACAACATCATCATCAACAACATCAACAACAACAACAACAATAACAACAACAACAACAATAATAATCAAAGTAATGGAAATGGGAGATAGGGGAAAAAATGTATCCAAAATACTATATGTTAAAAAACGTGGAATTTGAGCATTTCTTTGCTTATTTTGAAAAGAATCAAAATCTTTATAAGAAAAAATCAAGATTTATAAAGAAAAAAACTTTTAACGAAAGACTCCATTATTGTTTTTCTTACTTTTTCAAATTCTTTTAGAGGGCTAATATATGGCAGTATACGGAAACATAATATTAACAACGTGCCTGTTGATGCTTATGCTTCAAAACCTAGATATTTAGGCATCTCATGGATTGTTGGAAAGTATTTATTTTGGAGTGCTTCACAGTTTATAAAGTGGAAGCATTTTTTTTTAGGAGTTATTAGTTAAAACTTACCATATTAGGCTTTTATTTTTCTTATGCAGCAAAATGAAAAAAAAAATCATTCTAAACTCACGATGATAACACCAGTTGTAAAATATCATGTATTTGGCTTTATCTTTTTTTTTTTTTTCTTTTTTTTTTAGGTGGAAACAGGATTCATTAAGATAAACTTTTATCCCAAATTTTGTTAATTTATTTTTATTGGTCAATATATGCCAATATAAGGCACATAACAGTATTTACGAAAAATATACCTTTTCATTATTTTCATGTTTGTTGTTCAATAAAACAAAGACATTTACGCAAAAAAAAAAAAAAAAAAAAATCGAACTTATGCTTTATGAATGATGTGAAGCTAATTTTGGGGGAAAGAAACACTCATTTTAAGTAAAATCATCTGAATCTTTTAACTGTAACGTTATGTTTGGTCTGTAAGCTAAAATGAATGTTTTGTCAAAATATATGCATATAAACATTAAAATGTTGTGTATTTAGCATGTCATTCTTGTATCTAATTTTCAATATGTTGATGCAAAACGACAAGAAAAACATTAAAAAGGCACAATTTTGCTACTCTTTTTTTCGGTAAAATAACCTGAAAACCTATTTTTATGACGTTTGTCATTAATTTTATACAAAAACACATTTTAAACGATTTTTTTTATTGTGCAAGTCCAATTTTCATTTATAAATGTTGAAAATATTTGCTACATAGTGTTTTTACGTGGTTTTCTTTTTTTTTCCCCTTAAATAGATGGTTTTGGATTAATTACCATGTTTTCTGAAGAAAAAATAAATATAAACACTATATTTTAAGTGTAAGCTGATATTAAACGTTGACACAATATAAGCAGATAAGATATTAAATTTGGAATAAGTAAGCGCCGCCACGATGCAGTGGCTAGCGCGTCTGGCTACGAATCCGTGGGCCCGAGTTCGATCCCGGACGAGGACGGCGCGGACTTCACCCAGGTTTTCATCCTTCACTGGTCGATAAATGGGTACCTAGGGCAACCTATGGAAGGTAAACTGTGGAAACCCGGATTTCATGCTGGCCCTATGTCCCGGGGTAAGGGACTATTCCACCACAGGCTCAAAGGCCAAGGAGACGGGAGATGAGCGCCCGCAGCTACGCGCTGATACAGCGTAAGCCCCCCACTTTACTTTACTTTTAATCAAATAAATATACATTTTTTGCCATATATTCTTTCATTACAACTCTTCCCAACAAAAATAAATAAATGAATGAATAAATAAATAAAATAAAATAAAAGGTATTTTAGGTTTTTATTCAAACAACGGGTTTTTCTAAGTTATCTGCTTTCTGCAGAAAAAAAAACTCTTACAAAACATTTGAAAAGTAAACTAAAATTAATGTTTTGCCACAATATAAGCAGACAAGTGCTCAGTTTTTCTCCATTTGACATGTCGTTCGTGTATCTAATTTTCATTGTTTTGATCCAAAATGAGACGAAAACATGTAAAGAGGCACAATTTTGCTTATATATATATATATATATATATATATACCGTAAAATAGCCCAAATTCGTATTTTTTTACATTTTGTATTATAATGTAAAAAACTAAATAAGCAAGTTTTGGGAGGGGTAAAAATTCAATTTTCATTTACCTTTGAGTCTATGGGTGCACATGTAAATGAAGAAAATAATAGTGCTAATTCGCTTTTATTTTGGCAAAGCACTTATTTCAAACAAGATTAACTTACTGTTTAAAAACAAAGTATTTTTATGCGTGCAATGTGTAAAGCGTGAAATGCATGCAAAACCTCTTAATAATACCTTTATGAAATTTTTGAACTAACAACTTTGTTATAGATTTCTAGCTTGATTTGAAAAAAAAAATGCTTCTTCATCATCAATGTGCTGAAATTTAGTCACCTAATGATTATAGAAAATATGCAAAATGTGAGGCTTTACGCTTATATTCTGTCAAAAGACTCGATTTAGAAAACATTACTTCACTGTAAGATATATTGTGTTTATTAAGTGTTTCATACTGAAAAAAAAACAGTAATTCATCCAAACCAATAATATTAATTGTATTTGTAAAATAAAAATTATTATATTTTTTTCAACCTTAAAGAGGTTTAATTTGTTTATAAAATTAACTCTCTCATTAGAAAAATATATTTTTTTTCACGAAAATAATTTTTATTGAGTGTTTTTGAGTTATGATGCAAAAAAAAAAAAAGGATAACTTTATGCCAATCAAAGGAAACAAAATATTAGTAGCAGAAATGCCCATTTCTTTAATGGTTTATGCATCTTTTATAGCAAGATGTTTCCATGTAAGTACATGAACAATAGGTAAAAAAAAAAAAATGCTTTTCTAATGTGGCCAAACAATGATTTTAGACATGAACAGCTTATATATATACTTTACAATGTAAAGTTTTTTTTTTCCAGTGTGTGTACTGATGCATAATTTGTAATACATGGAGAAACAAATATTTCAACATTGTTTCTAAACTGATAGGTATTGTACATAATTTTATTATTTTTTTAGAAGAATATTTTTTTATGAAAACGTTACATATAAAGAAAAATGAAGTTAATTGATTGTTATTTACGTTATATTGGAAAACATTTAAAAATATGGCTTTTTTCTGATAGTTGTGCAATAAAAAAATATACATTAAGACATATGTATATCAAATATATCAATTTTGAAGGGTTTTCCTTATTTTGTAGAAAAAGAAAAAAAAAAAAACAGCATAAGCTAAGTATATATAAAATCAACCTTCAATTGTTGTGGTCTTATAATTTTTATGCATTAAAACATAGAAATTTATGTAAAACAAAGTACATAGCCTTTATTCCCAAATTAACAATCATCTTATTTTTCTTTCATTTATTTATTATCTATTTTATTTATATATTTATTTATTTTTATTTATTTATTTTATTTATTTATTTTATTTTATTTTATTTTTTTTGGGGGGGGAGGCGGGTTGTTTTTAGAAAAGAAACTAAATCCTTCATGAAAAAACATATTTCAAGAATGAGAAGTGAATTTTCATCAAAACGACAAGTACATTAATTAAGCCTTTTTTTTTTTTTTTTTTTTTTTTTTTTACTCCATGACCCAAACGTCAAAAAAAAAAAAAAAAAAAAAAGAATTCCAGCTATTTTCAATAAACAAAATTTTGGTAGCAAAAATGTTTCTCTTTATTGTTTAACTTGTAATTATGCACTAAAATATTGAAACTTAGTCACATGGGGAAATGTCAAGCATGCGAAATTTGATGTTTATCCACTTAAACCATGAATATATGCGAAGAGAAGGAAACAAAATGGGAGCAGTAGAGATGTAACTTTTTACTATTTGTTTTGCACAAAAATGTAGTAATTTAGGCATTTCAACAAAATGTCGAACATAAGAAATTTGACTGCATGTTTTGATATTCAGTGAAAAGAAAGTATCTTTTTAGAATAAAACTGTTTAGACATAAACAAACACGTTTTTTTCATTTATTGTTATGCATCAGCACATAAATTAATGTTAAACACTCTTTCTTATTCAATTCCTTTAAAAAAAAAAAAAAAAAAAAAAACATTTATTTGAAGGATTTTTTAGCTTTTTGGAGAGGATATTGATTTTTTTTAAGGCCATAAAAAAACGTTTATGAAATAGTTTTTAAATGATGATGCAAACCATGAAAAAATGATAAATGTATGAGAGAAAATATTAGTGGTAGTAATGTGCATTTTAAATTATTTCTTTCTTGTTATTCACCAAAACGTTGAATATTACGCATATTATGAGGAGGAGGCAGTAGACACCTGCCGAAACGATAACTATTTCCAGGGAGGTCTAAAGCACTGGATCAAGCGGTGCTGTGAGCTTATCATCAAAACCAGTTGTGACGTCACTGAACGTGTCCCTTTGTGTCGCATAACACAAGGGGGTAGTCACAGCCTGCCCTCTAAAGACAACCTCTTCCTCCACAAAAAACTACATGCACCTAGTTACACACATATTCTTCACCCAAAATTTTAACTATATATGGTGACTCCTACACCAGCCTCGGAGTCCCCCTTCTGGGGAGGGGACCATAAATGTCCCCAGGTCGGACTGCTCTTCTGGTATCGACTCTAAGGCCCGTACCAAGAGTCACGAAGGTTGAGCGACGAAGGTACAAGGGAAGGATGATCGGTACCAAGAGTCGGTAGCATTTTTGGAACGAAGGTTCGGTCGAGCGACGGAGGGAAGACACGGTACCCCCCGTGTCTTGCCGCTTACCTTCGAGGAAAAATATATCTATATTCCAAATTTAATGTGATAAATAGTTGTAATTCAGTTACTACGATCTCAGAACATTTTTTTTATTTGGAAAGTCATCTAGTTCAGCTGCAGCGAATATGTTTTTGTCATTTTTACAACAACTGCACGAGCCTTCACCGCACAGAGGAACCAGCTGCCCGCCAAGCGAGAACCTGCGTCGCCGCCCCCCTCCTGGTTTTTTCTACTGCTGTAATTTCACTTCACGGGTAAGTAACACTGAACTTAACATTACATTAATTGTTATCTTTACTGAGCACGTTATGATAACATACAAATGGCGAGTTAGATGCCTTACCAAGTCGAGAACAAGGAGTGCCAAATAGCAGGTGGTCAGGACGTCAGTGTATGTATAGTATGGCTGTAATAATACTGCTTGTGTATGTGCATTACATGTGGTGGATGGAACTTAGGCAGCACTGTGTGTATGCAACACACCTGGTAGGTAGAAGTTAGGCTGCACTGTGTCCTGGTAGGTGGAAGTTAGGCTGCACTGTGTCCTGGTAGGTGGAAGTTAGGCTGCACTGTGTCCTGGTAGGTGGAAGTTAGGCTGCACTGTGTGTGTGTGTGTGTGTGTGTGCATTGTATCTGGTAGGTGGATGTTAGGGTGCACTGTGTGTGTGCATTACTCCTGGTAGGTGCATGTTAGGCTGTAATGTGTGTGTGTGTGTGTGTGTGTGTGTATTGTACCTGGTAGGTGAATGTTAGGCTGCACTGTGTGTGCATTATATAGCTGGTAGGTGGAAGTTAGGCTTCATTGTTTGTGTGCATTACACCTGGTAGGTGGGGGCAAGGTTGGGGTGTGTGTGTGTGTTTAAGTGCACTATACCAGTTCATTCCCCGTAAGAAAATAGGGTAGACAAATACACCGATGAAATTAAACTACTTACAAAATAATGTTCAATTTTATTTTCACCTTGTTGTGCCAGAATCCATGTATGTGCAGAGTCATTAAAAGGGTATAGGTAGAGAAAGCAATGGCCAAGATTAAATGTGGTAAAGCTGCAGGTGTATATGTGATAACTCTAGAAATGGTGAAATATGGAGGAAATGCAGTGGCTATGATGTGACCTGGCATGGAGACAAGAAGTAACAGATGCGCGGAGAAAGGTTGTTATTGTGTCACTTCACAAAAGAAAAGGCATAACGGATGAATGAAGCAATCATAGGGGTATTAGCCAATTGGGTGTAATGCCCCATTGGGCATGCCAGGAAAAATATATGAGAGAATACTGATGGAGACTGTTGCACCAAAGTTAGTGATGAGCAAGGGGGTTTGGAAAATTGTGAGGTTGTGTGGATAAAATATTTGTAATTAAAATACTGCTTTTATGGGCTTCAGAGGGAGCATATGAAAGGGTTGATAGGAAAGCACTCTGGAATATTCTGAAGATCTATGGTGTGGGAGGACAGCAAATGGAAGGAATAAAAGCATTGTATAAAGAGGCAAATGCATATGTAAAGGTAGTTTTGTAACTGGAATGGGAGTAAGACCGAGATGTGTGATGTCACCATAATTACAGCAGACATGAAGTATATAAATTTAGTGATTGTGCAGACAATCAACATTATTATCTTTAAAACAGATCCCACAGTATGGCATTCAGGCCTATCCTCCGTGGTGCAGCGCACTTAGGAGAGCTGGAGCTGATGGATGAACTGCCCCGGCATCGCCGTTTCCAGACTCGCATGGACCCATTTCTGGAGGACACAGAAGGTATAGACTCACTAATGAAAATAAACCAACATGAAACTCCACAAAGCTGCAGGCAATTACCAAGAGATGTATATAATAAAAGTTATGAATGGATGTAAATGGTATTTACCTTTATCCTTACATGATTTCAGGTACTGAATAGAAATATAAAAACTAAATTACATATCTAAATGACTCTGCAACTGGCATAATGTTTATTGTTTCATAATTTTACTTTGACTTTCTGTGGCTAGCCTCTCCATATGGGAACATGTGTCATAAATCCTATTTCCTTATTTATGGGCTCAAATTCGTGTGTGGGATTTTTTTTCTGACTGATATGATATCTAGAGTGAGCATGAACATCATTCTTTATTATGAGGACAGAGAAAATGTCAGCAATAGTATTACATGTACCAATCATCGCATATTCTAAAACCTTTGACTCCCCTGTGTAAAAGTCTCTCTACATATCTGGATATACGTAGTTTGAGCTCACACTTTTGTATTTCCAAGTGGTTTAATTGCAGTTTCAACCAACACCCCCCACGTCATAATATACCATCTGAACGTCTATATTGCACTGTTAGGAGCATTTCTAAACCCACGTTATCCTGGGGTCGATGAGTAAAAACGCCGTTATAGGTCCATCAATATGCTGCGGTCGAAAATTTTCTAAATCCGGAGAGAGCTTCCCTCTCCTTGGATAAACATAACACTGCGTGTGTTCGTGTGTGTGTTATCAATGCTGCGCATGCGTTTCGTGACGGAAGCACACACGTGAGGTTATCCACTGCCAATCAACAAAATTCACCTGGTTAGAGTGGGGGGGGCGCAGCCCCCCCGGTTAGGTTAGGTTTTGGTTAGATTAGGTTGTTAGGTTAGGTTAGGTTGTTTTTTTGGCCTTTCACTGGGGGAGTTGGTTAGGTTTGCGTAAGGATATTTCCTGAAATCCAGGGAAATTTTCCTACATTTAGGGAAATTTCCCCTAAATTTAGGGAATTTCCCTAAATTTTCAAAGTCCATATAACACTCAAATATGCTTCCCCCCCAAAAAAAACCCGATTCCCCACAGGCCCCAACCTTGCTTGAGGGGTTAGGGGGGTGTTGGTAGTTTTAAATACCATTTTAGGTTATTCGTGAAATACAGTGTTTTTGTGCATTGTTTGCGAAGATCATGGTAATTCGTCAAAAAACACTATATTAACGGTAGTTTAAAGAAAACACTTAAAAGAAAAAAGTTAATTGAGTGTTATTTTTTGCAAAAAAAAAAAAAAAAAAAAGATAATTTTTCTTAATATTTGTCTCATTTAGCATCAAAACAAGGACATAACAGAACTTTAATAAATTGTTGCAATATCCATGGTAATTCGTCCAAAAGTTACAATATTAAAATTTTGGGGGGAAAAACACTGTTTTTAAAGTTTTTAAAGTTTTTCTGAGAAGAATCTCAATACTTTCTTTGAAAAGTTGTTTTAAAGAAATAATACATTTTCGTGCATTTTTCAGTGATGAATTTGATGATTGTTTATTTTAACGGTTTCTTTAAAGTTTTTTTTAATAATAATTAAAAAGAAAAAAAATGTTTTTGAATAGTTTTTTTCTAAGTTTGTGAGAAAAGTGGGTATACAGAATAAATGAATGATTTTCCTTTTCTTTTCTAAGAAAACGTTAGAATATCGATACATTTTCATAATTGTTTTTCCTTTTTATAAAAAAAAAAACGCCTTTTAATATATAAAAAAAGTGTATAGAATTGCCATTTTTATAGGAAAAATTTTACAAAGATGAAAAAAAGTTTTTTTTTTTAAATGCTGTTAATACTCCTAAAAAACGTTGAAAAGGGATAATTTATGCCATTTTAGACAGAGAGAGAGAGAGAGAGAGAGAGAGAGAGAGAGAGAGAGAGAGAGATATATATAGATATATATATATATATATATATATATATATATATATAGATATATATATATATATATATATATATATATATATATATTGTTCTAAAAACGGAATTTATTCATTGTTTTTTTTCTTGTTTTTTCATCAAAATATTAAAACAAGAAGAAAATCAATAAAAAATTTACTTTTTGGTAATCTTTTTCTTGAAATGGCATATATTACCGTTTTTAAACGTTTTGAACTATTTTTTTTTTTTTTTTTTTAGAATACACATAATAAACATATTCTTTAGAGTGAAACATAAGTTTTTAGTCACAGCTAAAGATGTAGCATTTATGTAGTAAAATGATTTTTTTCTTCAAAATATCAGAATTGTGTCACTTAAAGCAGTTTGATTTTATACTTACTGTTACAATAACTTTATGAAGTGTCAGATTTTTAAACAATTGACAAATACCTCAATAAGAAAAATACATAGAAATGTATTTTTTTCATAAATAACGTTTTCTGAATAGATTTGTTGTTTTTCTATGAAAAATTGTAAAAACCTTAAAAAGAGTGGTTTCCTTTTAAAATGTTGTAAACATTGTAGTTTAAGGACGAACATCAAAATATTTTGGAAAGTACACATAAAAGCACACCATTTGACGCTTTAGCTGAAATAGAGACTATTGAAACTAAAAGATTAGAAACTTTCAATTTTAATTTTGGTATACAGTATTTGGTATATTTTTATGTTTTTTTTTGCAAAACGAGAAGCAAAAAACTCACAATTCTGCCACAATAAATTTATTTCCCTTACTCATGCTTTTGCATGACTACGTAGAGAAAACAAAATAAAAAAGCTATTTATATATATTACTTAAAAAAGCCTATTGTTGTAAAAAGTTAAAAAGACTTTAGAGGGAAACATCTGATTCTAATCCGAACATAAAATGTTGTTAATATAATGTTCTTTCGATGATTTAGCATGGATTTTGCAAAAAGTTATTAAAGTACTGTTATTTCACTGTTCGTGGTACAAAATAAGAAAGAAATCATCCACAAAAGGCATGTTTGCCAAAAATAATAATCAATTAAGCATTTCAATGAAGAGAGCTTTCTTAAGAATATTGTTGTTATAGTGGTTTTTAGACGCATTACCATGAATTTTCTAAACAATGCACAAGACACTGTATTTTACGAATAAGCTGAAATGTCAGTTGTAAAAGTAAAGACTTAAATGTTCTCAACACATCTATTATGTTTTCAATCACATCTATTATATAGATACTAAATATTCAGTTCTGAAAGAATTTTGATATTTTTCCTTTTCTTTTTTTTTTTTTTTTTTTTGTGTGTGTGTGTGTGTGTGTGTGTGTGTGTGTGTGTGTGGGTGGGTGGGTGTGTGTGGGTGTGGGTGTGTGTGTGTGTGTGTGTTTTCAAGTAATGATACAAAACAGTAAAAAAAAGTTAATTCGTGCAGTTTAAAAAAAAAAAAAAGTTATTTTACTGTAAGAAAAAATGTTTTTGTAGCTGAAGTGTCAGTTTTTTGGATGATTTCCTTCTCGTTTTGAACGAAAACATCACAAATATCGGTACATTATTAACATGTCCAATGCATCAGAATTGATTTTTTTTTTTTTTTTTTTTTCATTTTCAAAAATATTATCATTTCAGTTTATCAATAAAATGCAGTGTTTTTATGCATTGTTTACGAAATTCACGGTAGTTAGTCTAAAAACCACTACGTTAATTAATTAACCAAAATTAACCAATTTGAAAACATTTAATGTTTTATTTTGAAAAAAAAAAAAAAAAACATTTCAGCTGGCTCGTAAAATACAGTGTTTTTATGCAGTATTTACGAAATTGATGGTGATTTGTCTAAGAAATACTATATAAACGAACTTTAAAAAAATATAGAAAAAAAACTTGTAATGTAATTTTTCAAATTAAATAAAGTAAATAACGGAATTAACATATTGTTGCAAAATGCATGGTAATTCAATAAAAAAACATTATATTAACAACTTTTTTTAAAGAAACCCCTTGTTTTTTTTAGGCTTTTAAACATTTTTTTTTATAATAATAGCAATACTTTTGTGAAAACGTTGTATTTAAAGAAATTAGTTATTTTCATGCCTTTTTCAGTGATAAATTTGCTTATTATTTATTTTGAGATTTTTTTTAACATTTACTAAGGAAAAAGATGATTTTTAAGTTTTTTTTTTTCTTTCTTATTTTGTAGGAAAAGTATGTATTCGGAATGAATGAATGATTTTCTTCTTCTTTTGGTAGAAAACGTAAGAATATCGATATATTTTTATAAATGCCCTTCTTTTTCATAGAAAACATGCATTTTAGTATTCAACAAAATTCTATAGATTTTTCATTTGTATAAGAAAAAAATATGAAAAAGAGGGTTTTTCTTTAAAATGTTGTTTATTCTTTTAAAAACGTTGAAAAAGAGGTATTTTCAGCAATTTTAAAGAAACCAGCCTCAAAGTCCCCTTCCGGGAAGGGGACCATAAATGTCCCCAGGTCGGACTGCTCTTCTGGTTTCAACTCTAAGTGTCTTGACACCCCCCCTCACATTTTTCTCCATCAACTTCTGCAACATTCG
>CM035209.1:9304955-9334092 GCA_020233015.1 Callinectes sapidus | reverse complement strand
AACACACACACACACACACCTTAGCAGCGAGTTGTTCAGATTTCCTCCCCTGTTTCTTTCCTGGCTTCATTTGATCAGCTAATTGTTTGATATGCGCTGCTGTTTGCTCTTGTTTGCTGTTGTCAGGATGTGTGAGGGCCGGGCAGCTGTGGTCACTCTGAGGAGGAGGAGGAGGAGGAGGAGGAGGAGGAGACGAGGAGGGAAGAGAAGGGAAGGGAAGGGAAGAGAAGAGAAGAGAAGAGAAGAGAAGAGAAGAGAGAGAGAGAGAAAGAGAGAAAGAGAGAGAAAGAGAGAAAGAGAGAGAGAGAGAGAGAGAGAGAGAGAGAGAGAGAGAGAGAGAGAGAGAGAGAGAGAGAGAGACTTCATTAATAACATCCTTCAAAAAACCTGGAAGAAAACAAACAAAAAAGTAAAGAAAAATACAAACATTATCATTTAAACACACTAAGGAGGAGGAGGAGGAGGAGGAGGAGGAAGACTAATGATCACAATGTATTATAACCAGTTCAATAAAATAATACAAAAATAAATAAATAAATAAATAAATAAATAAAATAGACAGAAAGATGAAATGTTATAAAAATTCTCTCTCTCTCTCTCTCTCTCTCACCTGGTGTCTATGTGCAAGGCAGAAGTTACCCCCACACTTGCCACACACTACTGGGGTCAGCTCTCCCCCACCACACCCCCCCACTTGGCAGGGGTGGCGGGATATGGGGGCCTGGAAAGGAAGAGGAAGAGGAAGAGGAAGAGGAAGAGGAAGAGGAGGAGGAGGAGGAGGAGGATTGATAGGGTAGAGATAAGAGGATGAAAAAAAAAAAAGATAAAACAAATATATTAATAATCTTCTCTTCCTTCAAAATAAACTAAGAAAATCCATATAAAAATTTCTCTTTCTTAATATAAAACCCCTAAACAACAACATTAATAATAAAAACATCACTAATATTAAATAACAGTTTTAGACACCTCCATATACCTTTCTTAATGTCAATAAAAGCATCTAATCACATTTAAAACTCATCAAAATGTGTTCCAGTACTGAAGGGTTTAATATGACGAAAGTACTGAGCATACGTAGAGAAACTGCACATATTAGGTAAATAGGTTGAAGATTAGAAATAGTTTTAAGAGTTAGAGTTAGCTCACATCTCCAATAATGTTTACAGACTACAAATATTCATCTAATCTAAAAAACATTAAAAAAATAAGGGAAAAATAAGAAAAACAACAATAATGCAAATAATAATACAAAAAAATAAATGAAAAAATAGGAAAACAATAAAAAATAACTAAAAACAAGAAAAACAAATAAATAAATAAACAAAAAACAGGAAAACAATACAAAAAATAACATAAAAAACAAGAAAAACAACAACAAAAAACAAGAAATAACAAAAATTAGATGAAAAAATAGAAAAATACTAATAAATTACAAAATTATAAATGAATAAACCACAATAACAATACTAACCTTCTCTTTTCCTCCTTCCTCCTCCTCCTCCTCCTTCCTCTTCTTCTCCTCCTCCTCCTCAGCAGGGCATTGGTGTGTGTCGGGCATGCTGTGGTGTTTGCAGTATTCACCACCGCAACCACCACAGCGGACTGGCAGGAAGTCTAGCTGTTTGCAGGTCTCCACTCCACACTGCTTTCCCAGGTCAGGCAGCTCCATCTTCCTTGCTTCTGTTTGTTTCAAGTGTTTTATTTATGTTTTTCTGGTATATTTTATGTATTTTGTTTTTTTTGTTTTTTTTTTTAATGTTTTGATGTTTGTTTTTCTTTTTGTTTTGATTTTTTGTTTTTTGTGGTTTTAAGGTTTGTTTTAATGTTTTTTTTACTTTTTTCTTGTTTTGTTTTGTGTTGTTTATCATTTTTTGTGTTTGTGTGTTTTTCTATGAAATTTGTTTTTTGGGCTTGTGTTTTTCTATGGTTTATGTTTGTTTTTCTGTGTAATTTGGTGTTTTTTTCTTTCCTGGGGCTTCATGTCTGTTTTTTTCTATTTTTGTGGTATTTCTATTGTGTGTGTGTGTGTGTGTGTATTTATTCCAGTTTAATATTAGCTCAATCTATTAAGTCAGTCACTTTCTAACCTAACACACACACACACACACACACACACACACACACTCTCTCTCTTTCTCTCTCACCCTTATGCAATCTAACATACACACACATACACACAATCATTATATCCTAACCTAATCTAACACACACACACACACACACACACACACACACACACAGCAAACAAAACCGAATATAACCTTCCCTAACCAAACCTAATCTGACCATCCCAAACCACGCCTAACCAAATTTAACCATCACTAACCTAACCAAACCTAATTCCTAACCTAATCTAACCACTCCAAACCATTCCTAACCAAATTTAACCATCCCTAACTTAATTTAACCATTCCTAACTTAACCTAACCATTCCTAACGTAATAGAACCATTCCTGACCAAATTAAACCATTCCTAACCTAATCTAACCACCCTAAACCATTCCTAACCTAATCTAACCACCCCAAACCATTCCTAACCTAATTTAACCATTTATAACTTAACCTAACCATTCCTAACCTAACAGAACCATCCCTAACCATACCATTCCTAACCTAACCTAACTGGAAGCACTCTGGCCCTGCGTGTCTGATAGGTTTGTCAACATAAGGTCCCCCCACTTGTGTTCCTGCTGCCTTAGGGTCTGGTTCGGGGTCGCAGCGTCTGGTTCGGGGTCCGGCAGTTCCTGGACCGGTACTGCTATGTCGTCACTCGGAAGGCGGTCCGTCAGCCAGGCCGAGTCGACAAGGGCCAGTAATTTACCGTCAAACTGGACCTGCGAATCCATTTTAGGTTGGTGGGTGGGTGGTTCAGTGCGTTGATGGTTTTTCTTGTTGTTTTTCTGGTTTGTTTGGGTTTGAAGTGGTTAGTTTGTTTTCATTGGGAGTGTTTGTCTTCTTTTCTTCTTATTTTCTTGTTTATTTGGGTTTAAGTGGGTAATTTGTTCTTATTTGTTCTTATTTTCTGGTTTATTTGGGTTTTAAGTGGTTAGTTTGTCTTCATCGAGTGTTTGTCTTCTTTTCTTCTTGTTTTTCTTGTTTATTTAGGTTAAGTTTGTTTTCATCGGGAGTTTTGTCTTCTTTTCTTCTTATTTTTCTTGTTTATTTGGGTTTGTGTGGTTAGTTTGTTTTCATCAAGTGTTTGTCTTCTTTTCTTCTTATTTTTCTTGTTTATTTGGGTTTCTGTGATTAATCTATCTTCATCGGGATTGTTTGTCTTCTTTTCTTCTTATTTTTCTGGTTTATTTGGGTTTAAGTGGTTAGTTTGTCTTCATCAAGTGTTTCTCTTCTTTTTTTTCTTAGTTTTCTTTTTTATTTGGGTTTAAGTGGTTAATTTGTTCTTATTTTTCTTGTTTATTTGGGTTAAAGTGGTTAATTTGTCTTCAACGGGAATGTTTCTCTTCTTTTCTTCTTATTTTTCTTGTTTATTTAGGTGTGAGTGGCTTTTTTGGGTCAATCAGGAATCTTTCTCTTCTTTTTTTTCCTTGTTTTAATTGTTTATCTGCGTTTGAGTGGCTGTTTTTTCTTTCTCAGGAATGCTTCTCTTGTTTTTCTTGTTTATTTGCATTTAAGCGGTTAATTTGTCTTCATCTGTTCTTTTCTCCTTATTTTTCTTGTTTATTTGGCCGTTTTGTCTTCACCACGAGTGTTTCTATTGGTTCTCCACTTATGGCTTCAGTGGTATTGTTTTTTTAATTTATTTAGGGTTGAAAAGGTTTTATTTTGCCTTCCACTTGTTTTTAGGGATTAATTTTGCATTGGTATTGTCTTCAATTTCTTGATTTTGTCTTTATTTGGGGTTCAAAGACTTGTTTTTTTCTTTATTTTGTTTAGAAGTGATTGATTTTCTCATTATTTTGTCTTGTTTAAGTTGTTTTTGTCTATTTACACCCAAAGTGCTTGATTTTGTGTTCTTTTCATTAATTTAGGCTTGGTTTTCTTGAGGTTTGTCTTGATTTAGTTACCTGAGGGCAAGATTAGTGTTAGGGAGGTGATAAGACTGTTTTGTAATGCTAACCCCTTCAATACTGGGACATATTTTTTACCATTAGTTTTTTTGGGTGTAATTAGACACTTTTATTAACATTAGCAAGGGTGTATGGAGGTGAGGAGATTAATGGCCAGAGTCTGTACTGTTTTACCCCTTCATTACTGGGACACATTTTTATTACAAGTTTTGGGTGTGATTAGACGCTTTTATTGACATTAGCAAGGGTGTATGGAGGTGAGAAGATTAATGGCCAGAGTCTGTACTGTTTTAACCCCTTCATTACTGGGACACATTTTTATTACAAGTTTTGGGTGTGATTAGACGCTTTTATGGACATTGGCGAGTGTGTATGGAGGTGAAAAGATTATTGGCCTGAGTCTGTGCTGTTTTAACCCCCACAGGAGTTTCCAAAGCTGTGGAAAGTTGACAAATATTAAGCAGAATAAAATATATCAAAAAATGCATCCCAGTACTGAAGAGTTTAAGGGTGTGTTAGTGGTGTTAGAAAGTTTTGTGGTGTTACAGTGTGTTTTATGGTGTTAAAGTTTGTATTTGTGATATAAAGAATGTTTTTGTGGTTTTAAATTTGTTTTTTTGTGATATTAGAATGTTTTTTTTATGTTAAGTGTGTTTGTGGTGTTAGAATCTGTTTTGTAGTGTTATAGTTTATTTTTTCCCATTAAAGTATGCATTTGTGGCATTACAATATTTTCTGTAGTTATTAAAGTGTCTAATTGTGATAGTATAATGTTTTTTGTGGTGTTACCTGTGTATTTGTAGTATTAGAATGGCTTTTGTGGTATATATTAGAATCTGTTTTGTAGTATTAGGGAACAGTTAGGGATATTTTAGGGTCAAAAGAGGGGGTGTGAGGAATATTAAGGGGTATTAAGGGAACACCCCATAAATTCCCCATTAAAACCCCACATTGTATATAAAAAAGGGGACAAGTAAGGGTATTATAGGGTGATGGGGGAGGTGTGGGGGGGGTGTTAGGATGTCAGGGAGAAAGTTAAGGGGTAGTTTAGGGTCATTAGGTAGGTAGGTCATCATAATATAATCAGCTAATGTAATGAAGCAGTACCTATTAATTTATTGAGAGAGAGAGAGAGAGAGAGAGAGAGAGAGAGAGAGAGAGAGAGAGAGAGAGAGAGAGAGAGAGAGAGAGAGAGAGAGAGATAATAAGTGTTTTAAGTGCCTAGTTAGCTAACAAACCCAGGTCATTTCGTGCGCCTACCCTCACGCACACTTGTCTTCCTTCCTAGTGCTTCTCAGTGACAAGACACGGACCACAAATCCTCACCAGTGCTAATAATATCAGTTTTCATACAATACAGCTGACTGACTGACTGACATACATACATACACACACACACGCATGCACACACACACATATTCCATTCATTTATTAAGTCGAGGAAGACCTCATACCTATTTCCTACCCTTATCTCAGCACTCTCACCTTATTTACCGCTACCAGGACACTTTTCCCTGCTTCTGCTACTCCTCCTGCCCCTCTGTGCCTCCTCCTGTCCTTCTATCTGCTCTATTTCCTTCGTTTATTCACTTTTTTTCTATCTCCTCTCTTTCCGTGACTCGTCTTGTTTACCTCCGCTGTTGCCAACCGTGATTTAATTTGGATTTATTTGACATTTTCAGTTTTTCTTGTGATATTTGGGGTTTTACGTGACAGATATGGTGGAATATTGTTAATTCAAGCTTAAATGTTACCCACACGGCTATATATTATCAAATCGGCGGCTAGGGACATTTAATAGCGCTAAAATTGAACACGGTAAGATGCAGAGGCTGGCTTGCGTACATGTTTATTGGTCATTATTTCAGTTAATTTGTCCTGTCATCAGTTGTCCTTATCACTGAGGGGCGCCGCGTGACTCACTCTTAACGCCAGCTAGTCAAATACAATCATCCAGGGTCTATTTTACGTGTGGTGGAAGGTTAAATACAGGCTGGGTTGGTAAGATGCGGGGAGGGGAGCCGCTGGCTGGCTGGTTTGTCACTCACCACCCTCTACTCCTCTTGCCTCCCTGCTTATTTCCCGTGTTTTGAGGTGTTCTGATGGCTGTACTGTGGTGAAATGTGTAGAGGTGAATGGTAGGTGTTATGGGAGTACGTATAGCAAATGTGTAAAGCTGTGTGGTGAGTGTTAGAGGAGAAAGAAGATAATGTGGGGAGGGGGGGGGAGGAGGAGTGTGTCATCCTTCTGTGCCCTGTCCTCTTGCCTCCCTCCTACTAGGGGTGGGCGGAACACGATTACTGGACCCAAATCTCACGGATCCGCCAAGGCAAGATGGATCCGATTACTTATAGCAAGTAATTGGATCCGGATCCGCCAAACGACTACTGGGGAGATTCTAGTCACAATCTAGTGACAGCAGCCAGCCAACAGACGAATACCACGCTGCCAGTATTCGTCTGTGGGTTCCTCGCAGATCTACTGTATAGTGTTCGTCTAGTACAGGGGTCACCAAACTACGGCCCGCGGGCCGGATCCGGCCCGCGACGTCAGATCATCAGGCCCGCCGACGGTACTTGAATTTGCTTGATAAAACGTATGGAACACGAGATGTTGTGATACAATTTAAATTTAAATATTAAATTTAGAATACTAGGAGATCTTTGTATTCGTATTAAATCTCAAAATAAAAAATAGAGTTTTTTTACTGAATTCGGTACAATGTCGGCATTTGTAGTAGCCCGAGTCCCAGTCCCCGGCAGTGGTCCGCGTGTGTTTACAGTGGAGTCGTGGACAGTGGCAGCAGCCCCGCGCCGTCACTAATCGCCATCAAAGAACTAAAATCAGCGAAGGTAAGAGTAACGAGTGACTGTTGGCAGCACCATTACACTTAGTAGGGTTCTTACGGGCCAAAAAAAAGGCTTTCGCTCCACCAGACGTGATGCAAATGTGCATTAAAAATTAATAAATCTAAGGGATGTAACACGATCTAACGTGTCTGGTCTGGGATGTAACACGATCTAAGGGTCTGGTGGGGCAGATCAGGACTCATTAGGAAGATTTGCAAATTCCGGGCGCTCTGTTCATACACTGCATCATACATCAGCAAGCACTCTGTGGGAAAGCCTTAGATATTTCTTGTGTACTGAAACCAGTCGTTTCTGCTGTGAACTTCATTCGGGGACATGCACTCAATCACCGTCAGTTCCAGGCTTTTCTTGAAGAAATTGATTCTGATTTCTGTGACTTGCCTTATCACACAGCAGTGAGGTGGCTCAGCTGCGGTAAAGTCTTGTTTCGTTTTTTCAAGCTCCGAAACGAAATAGATGTTTTTCTCACTGAAAAAGATAGAGTTGATCCACAACTGTCAGATCCTACCTGGCTGTCAAAGTTGTCATTTTTGGTCGACATCACATCCCACATGAATGAACTGAACCTGAAACTTCAGGGAAAAGATAACCTTGTCTGTGATCTCTACAGAATCATCAAAGGATTTCGGAGAAAGCTGTCATTGTTTGAAGCACAACTGGAAGGAGAAAACTTCTCTCATTTCCACTGTTTCAAAGAGTTTTGTGCTACAGTCGCTGAAGATGTCAACCTCGACTTTCCGAAAAAGATTATTCGTGACTTGAAGAAGCATTTTTTGGAGAGATTTTCAGATCTCGACAGAATTGAGAGTGACATTCTTATGTTCCAGAATCCGTTTGGTTGTAACCTTGACGACGTGTCAGTTGAACTACAGTTGGAGCTCATTGATTTGCATGCAAATGACTTGTTGAAAGAGAAGCACAGAGAAGGAAAACTTGTTGAATTTTACCGCTGCTTACCTGATGCTGAGTTTCCGAAATTGAAGAAATTTGCCGCTGGTATGGCATCAGTGTTTGGAACAACTTATGTCTGTGAGCAAACATTTTCAAAAATGAAGTATGTGAAGTCAACACATCGAACGAGATTGACTGATGAACATTTGAGAGCAATTCTCTTGATTGGATGCAGCAATTCCAAACCAAACATTGTTGATATCTTGAAAGCCAAACATCAGTTTCACAAATCTCACTAACCTTTTTTGCTGGTTAGTTTGTGAGATTCGAACATGTGCACACTATGTCTGATGTAACTACCTTTTTGCTAACGTTGCCTTCTTTGATAACTTTTTAGTAAATAAATATGTTGGTTGTCTTTGTTTTTTCTGCATTGCACGCCACTCACCCATAATTAACATGGAATGCTAAACTTAGTTTGTAGTCTTTTTTTCCCAGAGCTTTCGTTCTGGCTTGCAAGTATTGAACGGAATGATTATCCGGCCCTCACTCGTCATTCTTTCAGTTATCCGGCCCTCTGTGAAAAAAGTTTGGTGACCCCTGGTCTAGTAATCGGATCCAGCGAGAATCCTGCGGATGGCGTCTGGTCTGATGACCATGATTTTCCATGTTTTTTTAATGTTTTGTTCATAATTTTTGCTTTTTTAGGGTCAGATTAGGGTTAGATCAGATTAGGTTAGGTTAGTTTAAGGGTTTTTTGTTTATTTTTCAGGATTATATTAGATTAGGGTGTTTTTTCCATGTTTTCTATGTTTGTCTAATGTTTTTTTCCATATTTTCAGGTTTTCAATGTCTTTTTCAATCTTTTTCAATATTTTCAATGTTTTTTCCAATGTTTTTCTATGATTTCCATGTTTTTTTAATGTTTTTCAATCTTTTTCCATGTTTTTCTAGTATTTTTCCATGTATTTATTGTCTTTTTCAATCTTTTTCATTTTTTATCTGTTTTTTCAATGATTTTCCATGGTTTTTTCAATATTTTTCCATGTTTTTTAGTGTTTCAATGTTTTTCCATGTTTTTTAATGATTTTTTCCAGGGTTTTTCAATCTTTCAATATTTTTTATGATTTTCCATGTTTTTTCCATGTTTTTCAATATTTTTATGTTTTTTAATGTTTTTTCATCGTTTTTTTTATGTTTTTTCCATTTTTGGGTGTTTTTTTAATGATTTTTCCTGTTTTCCAATATTTTCCCATGTTTTTTTTAATGTTTTTCCATCATTTTTTTCATTTTTTGGTGTTATTTTAATGGTTTTTTAATGTATTTTCTTGGCCGTTTCAGGCTGATGACTCCCGAGCCACCCCAGCGACAAGGACTGTGGCCAAGACTGGGGTCAAAGTTCAGATATTCAGGGAGAACACAATATCAGAGCAGGTGAGGCAGGTGTTCAGTTACTATTTTGACTATGAAGGAGTGGAGGGAGGATGGTCAAAAGTGGGGGGAAGGTGGAGGAAAGATGGAGGAAACTTTACCTAGGTGGAGGAAAGTGGAGGGAGATATGGAGGAAAAACTACAAACATTCAGTGGTAAAAATGAGAAAAATTGTCAGGTTTTGGTGTGAGACTATCTTACAAAATGACTATTTTAACTATCAAGGAAGGGAGGTAGGGTGGTCAAAAGTGGAGGGAAGGTGGAGGAAAGATGGAGGAAACTTTACCCAGGTGGAGGAAAGTGGAGGCAACATGTGGAGGGAGATATGGAGGAAAAAGTAGAAACATTTGGAGGTAAAGTATTACTTTTCTGAAATAGTGTGACACCAAAACATGACATCTTTTCATATTTTTCTCTCTGAAAGTTTCCTCCATATCTCCCTCCACATATCCCCTCCACTTTCCTCCACCCCCATAAACATTCCTCCGTCTTTCCTCCACCTTCTCTCCGATTTTGACTATCCTACCACTATGATATCATAGTCAAAATAGTACTTTTCTAAAAAAGTCTGACACCAAAACCTGAAATTTTTCCCTCCACAGCCCTCCACATTTTCCTCCATATCTCCCTCCACATGTTACCTCCAATAACCTCCACCTATACAAATTTTCCTCCATCTTTCCTCCACCTTCTCTCCAATTTTGACTATCTTACCTCCCTTCCTTGATAGTTAAAATTGTTGTTTTGTAAGATAGTCTGACACCAAAACATGACATTTTTTCATATTTTCTCTCCGAAAGTTTGCACATTTTTCTCCATATCTCCCTCCACATATCCCCTCCACATTTCTCCATCTATACAAAGTTTCCTCCATCTTCCTTCCACCTTCTCACCAATTTTGACTCTCCTACCTCCCTTCCTTGACAGTCAAAATAGTACTTTTCTAAAATAGTCCAACACCAAAACATAACATTTCTTCATATTTTCTCTCCGAAAGTTTACACATTTTCCTCCATATATCCCTCCACAAGTTACCTCCAATATCCCCCACCCACAGAAAGTTTCCTCCATCTTTCCTACACTTTCTCTCCAATTTTGACTATCCTACCTCCCTTCCTTGATAGTCAAAATAGTACTTTCGTAAAATAGTCTGGCACCAAAACCAAAAATTTTTCCTCCACACCCCTCCACATTTTCCTCCATATCTCCCTCCACATATCCCCTCCACATTCCTCCACCCCCATGACCCTTCCTCCACCTTTCCTCCACCTGCCCACCAATTTTCACCCTCCCCCCTCCCTTCCTTGCCCTTCAAAATGGCCGCCGTTCACCTCTCGCTCTCTCCCCAGAAAGAGTGTGGTGGGCAGGACATCATTATCTATCTTGTACCCATTGCTGTCTGTCTGTCTGTCTGTCTGTCTGTCTGTGTGTGTGTCTGTGTGTGTGTGTGTGTGTGTCTGTGTGTGGGTGTGTCTGTGTGGTTCTGTGTGTGTGTGTGTGTTATGTGTGTGTGTGTGTGTGTGTGTGAGGCAGGCTATGTATGGCATCATTCTGGACAGTTTTGTTGATGCCAACCTCCTCTTTCAGGAGTTGACGGCAGCAGCAGCAGCAGCAGCAGCAGCGGTGGGGCAGGGAGGACGTGGCCATCCAGCTCGGCATTCCCAGGAAGAAGACACTGAGCCACCCACCATGTCAGTGCCATCTATAGATAGATAGACTGCCAGTGCCTGGTGGTGGTGGTGGTGGTGCACTTCAACACAGTACTGAGTACGGCCATACTACTAATAATTTCTCTCTTTTTTTCTTTTCATTATTAGAGTGTTGTGGTGTAGAGATGTGGTGAAGAAGAATGGTGGTGGTGGTGGTGGTGGTCAGTATTTTAGAAATCACCCTTGAAAAGTGTTGAAGGAAGGAAAATAGTGAGTGGTGAGAGACACAACACTTTGCTCTCTCTCTCTCTCTCTCTCACCACTCACTATTTTCCTTCCTTCAACAGAGAAGAAGAAAAGTGTTGAAGGAAGCAAAGTGTTGTGTCTAAATACTGACCACCACCATTCTTCTTCACCACATCTCTACATCACAACACTCAAATAATGAAAAGAAAAAAAGAGAGAGAAATTATTAGTAGTATGGCCGTACTCAGTACTGTGTTGAAGTGCACCACCACCACCATACATAGATAGACTGATTGGGTGGTGGTGGTGGTGGTGGTGGAGGAGTAAAAAGTTGGTTGAAGTAGAAGAAGGATAGATAGATAGAGGTAGTAGCTAGCTGGCTGGGTGGCTGGCTAGATTTAAAGGGAGAAAAAACTTGAAAGGGTCACAACAAACACACAGAGGAATTAATTCTACTACTTTTATTTATTTATCTCTTCTCTCCACACAGACAAATACTACTACTACTACTACTACTCCTCCTCCTCACATCTTAATTATACCTCAAAGAGTCTCCGGAGAAAAACCACTACTAAATTCACACCCCCAAAAAAATTATAAAAAAAAACAAACAAACAATAAGCATAGTGAGGGAGCCTTTAGGACTTCAAACTTTATCTCTGAACCAGCCAATATTAGCCAATCCTGAGATCTTCTGTGCTGGGGGGTGAGGGGGGTAGTAGTAGTAGTAGTAGTAGTAGTAGTAGTGGTCATCCATCCTCTTCTTCCTCTTCATTCTTCCTCGTTCCTTCCTCCTTTTCTTAATCTTTTCCTTTTTTCTTCCTTTCTTCCTTTGTAGTGGAGAGACTCAGGAACATCTATGGAAAAACAAAACAATTAAAACAAAATAATAATAGTTGTGGTGAGAGAGAGAGATTGTTATATATAATTCATCCATTCTTCATTCATTCACTATTATTACTATTACTATCACACAAAGGTAATTCTTAACTCTTAACTTTTGTACAACATTAAGTATTCTATCTATCTATCTATCTATCTTTGTCAATTCCACTATCTATCTTATTCTCACTTTCACTGTCTTAGTCTGTCTATGGTTTTATGTATATATTATGTATGTATGTATGGATGGATGTTCAAAGTCTATTATAATTATGTATATATGCATTTATCTATGTATGTATGTATCTATGTATGTATGTATGTATGTACAATAAACCTTTAATAATAATAATAATAATAATAATAGTTTTACTTACTTACTTTCATTGTTGCTGTATCTTGAATATTCTTTCTCAATTCTCTTCCTCTTCCTCCTCCTCCTCCTCTTCCTCTTTCTTCCCTCTTCTTCTTCTTTTTCCTCCCTGTAATGAAAAAAAATGGAATGAATGAAAAAAAATAAGAAAAACGATAATTAAATAAATGAATACAAACCAAACCATTCTATACCAAAGCTAACTTATAAACATTAAAAAATTATATCTTTCTCACCTCTCTACTCTTCCTCCTTCCTCCTCCTCTTCTTCTTCTTCTTCTTCTTCTTCTTCATCTTCTTCTTCTTCATCATCATCATCTTCCTTCCCTCCTCCTCCTCTTCTTCCTCTCTGTAATGATAAAAAAGAGAATGAATAGAAAAATAATATGAAAAAAATAATAATCCAATAAATGAATACAAAAAATAAACTTTACTTAACCCTGAGAGAGAGAGAGAGAGAGAGAGAGAGAGAGAGAGAGAGAGAGAGAGAGAGAGAGAGAGAGAGAGAGAGAGAGAGAGAGAGAGGTTTCTTCAACAGGTCAATTCCAAACAAACTATAGATAACTCTGGAATATATTATATATATCAACGACTTGTTGCATCACCTCATCCCAAGAAGAACGAAGGCAGACTACTACTACTACTACGCAGCAGACCACGTCACTCACTCACTCACTCAAAGCCTCAGCAGGAAGCGACAGCCATCATCATCCCTCACTCACTACACTGCCCACCACCACCACCACCTCAACTATGTACATACAGCCGCATCATTATCGCAGTGTGTTGGCAGTGTGTGTGTGTGTGTGTGTGTGTGCCAGGACTGTATGTGCCTAGTTGACATTGTGGCAGCCTGCTGGGAGGCCGTGAATGAGGTGTGAGGTGTGAGGAGGCCCGACCTGCCGCCTTGCTGTGTGTCTTCTTGCTGAGCGCGCCTTTGTCATCCTGGAGGCGTTGTGTCCTGCCTGCACCACCACCACCACCACCAGTGTGCTAACTAACCACCACCACCACTAGAACACTACGCGGTATTAACCCTTAATTAAACGACTGCGCTCCCTGCCTATCTATTGAGGCACGGGGGGGGGGGGGGGGTGCGATATACTACGTTTGTGACACAAGGCGACCATCAATACGTAGCAAGAGGCAAAGGTGTTTTGCAGTCCGTCCCCCCCCTCCCCCCCCCCCAGCTGTTAATTAAAAGCTTGGCCAGCAGTTTTCTCTCTCTAGGTGTCACACTATAAGCACTTTTTCCGTCGTCTTTCTGAAAATCGACGATAGCCGTTGAAGAGACGCGGAAAGTCTAGTTGTTGTCGTATTTGTCTGCTGGTTGGTCCAGGATATGACTATAATTATGTAGGCCTAAACAAAAGCGGGAATTTGCCGACGGAAACGCTCCCGATGATGATCGTCTGACAAATAATTATTCATGCGATAAGTTAGTTCATGCTGAGGAAGTCTCTCTCTCTCTCTCTCTCTCTCTCTCTCTCTCTCTCTCTCTCTCTCTCTCTCTCTCTCTCTCTCTCTCTCTCTCTCTCTCTCTCTCTCTCTCCCGCTCTCTCTCTCTCTCTCTCTCTCTCTCTCTCTCTCTCTCTCTCTCTCTCTCTCTCCTGGTAACTTCTATGCATTGGCTATTGCAATGGAAGGGGGAAGCAAGGAGAATAGTACATAATATAATGTACAGTTGAATCAAGACACTTTGCGCGTCGTCATGTTCCCAGTGAGTGAGTGAGTGAGTGGCGCGCGATTCAAGTTGTGGTGGGTAGTAAGTAGGGCAGTGTGTGTGTGTGTGTGTGTGTGTGTGTGTGTGTGCGATCGTGTTTTCCTCCTCTTCCTCTATCCCCCCTCCCTCCTCTCCCATCCTTAATTAATCGCTCCCTCTCCCGTTTCAACCCTCCCCTCCCCCACTATCTCCTTCCCTCCCACCCTCCTCCTCCCCATCTCCCCCGCTCCTCCCCCATTCTCTCCACCTACCCCCTCTTCCACCTTCCACCCCCGCCTCTCTCTCTCTCTCTCTCTCTCTCTCTCTCTCTCTCTCTCTCTCTCTCTCTCTCTCTCTCTCTCTCTCTCTCTCTCCCTCTCTCTCCACTCACAGTCGTTGCTGCTTCTGTCCGTGCCATCCACCTGCTGCTGCTGCTGCTGCTCCACCTGTGATCCACCTGCCGTCTTCCTTCCTTCCTTCGCTCCTTCCACCTCAGCAGCAGCAGCAGCAGCAGTCACTCCTAGAAAGAAAAAGGAGACAAAAACTGAAGCATTGCAAAACTGGGAGGGATTTCACTACTGGGACACATTTGTACCGCGAGTTTTGGGTGTAATTAGACGCTTTTATTGACATTAGCAAGGGTCTATGGAGGTGAGAAGATTAATAATGGCCACAGTCTGTACTATTTCAATCCCCACGTGAGTTTGTGAAGCTGTAAATAAATAAATAAATAAATAAATCAGCAGAATAAACTATTAAACTACCAGCAACGACTCTTACTTACTCAACTATGAAGACACCAATTAGGCAATAATTATACCTTAACAAGCCTTATTAACTAACTACTGCACGCTAATTACCCAGCAATAACCACTAACTAAGCCACCTCAAACTATCACTTCATTACCTCACAACAATGATGATGAATTAATGTCACCACCACACCTTAATTAACCACTTCTAACTACCACCACCACCACAGCAGCTAATCACTTCACACCACACTTATAACACCCACAGTTCCTAATTACCACAACCTTAATCACCACAAACAAACTATTCACAATAATTCAATACAACAAAAGCCACTTGCAACAACAACTTATTAACGAATCTATTATACCAATTCACTCCAGGGACACCTTAATAAAATCATTACGATATTCACTTTCTCTCTCAAGCCAATCATTATTATTATTCAGTACTACTAACCTTTCAGTCATTCTTCTCAAGTGAAGGAGGAGGAGGAGGAGGAGGAGGCTGGGGGCGAGTATCCTTCCTCTATGGCGACTGGTGGGGCACTGAGGAGTTAAGGAAGGAACGGGCCTCAGTCAGCTGTCAGTCTTCTTCTTCTTCTTCTTCTTCTTCTTCTTCTTCTTCCCTGCTGTTTGGTAGTAATGACCTTAATATGTGAAGACAATTGAGGTTAATTAGACACTTCGATTGGAGACACTCAATAAAGAAGACGATGATGATAATGAAGAAGAAGAAGAAGAAGGAGAGAGAGAGAGAGAGAGAGAGAGAGAGAGAGAGAGAGAGATTCAGATTGTTTATTCCAGCCAAGGCGGTTGTTATTATTCAGTCATTACATCATTATATACATATAAATCAGTACACTGATATAAAACACGTAAAAATAAAATGAAATAAGAAATAAATGATACATCTAGAATGGCGTTACGTGTACCTATATACATCATACACTCGTCAGAAGACTAAGATTAGAGAAATGGGCGTAAAATGATAAAATAAATAATACTGACATAAAAAGCATAATATAAGACAGACAAACAGGGAATAAGAGAGAGAGAGAGAGAGAGAGAGAGAGAGAGAGAGAGAGAGAGAGAGAGAGAGAGAGAGAGAGAGTTCTTTGGCTGTTGGTCAAATAATACTCGTTCATAGAAAAGAAAAAAAAAGATTCAACTGTTTAACAAATATCTAAGTAACTATAGGACGAAACACAAATCTGACAGTACGCTATGATAGTCCATTGAATTCTCTATCTTGTACTATCACGACTATCCAAAAATAGTTTGTGGATAGTGAAGAAAAAGAGATAATTATTGATGGTAATGACAAAAAAATAACGTGTTGACGCCCTTCAGAAAGAGAAAGATACAACAACTGTTTAATTAACAAATATCTCAGTAACTGTAATATTATGACAAAACACAAATCTGATACAGTACACATTGATAGTCCATTGAATTCTCTCTCTCTCTCTCTCTCTCTCTCTCTCTCTCTCTCTCTCTCTCTCTCTCTCTCTCTCTCTCTCTCTCTCTCTCGTCTCTCTCTCTCTCTCTCTCTCTCTCTCTCTCTCTCTCTCTCTCTCTCTCTCTCTCTCTCTCTCTCCGTGTGTTTTTCTCTCTAGGTATGTCGATTTTCTCTCCATCTACTCACTCCCCTCTCACTCTCACTTTTCTCTCCACCCTCTCACTTTTCTCTCCGTCACCTCTAATTGTCCCTACACCACTCTCTCACTTTCTTTCCATCCTAGTTAAATTTCTCTCCATTCTGACACCTACCCCCTCCCCTCTCACTCTCACTTTACTCTCCACCCTCTCCCTCTCACTTTCTCTCCCTCTTTCCCTCCTCTCGCCACTCCCTCTCTCTTTCTCTCCATAATAGTGTTTTCCCACTCAAATCGGACACCTACCCCCTCCCCTCACTCTCACTTTTCCCTCCACCCTCTCACTTTTCTCTCCGCCACCTCTCACTCTCCCTACACGATTCCCTCTCACTTTCCCTCCATTTTGGCTTTTTTCCCACTCAAATCGGCCACCTACCCCCTCCCTGCCTCTCCCTCTCACTTTTCCTTCCACCTCTCACCGCTCTCCCTCTCTCTCCAGGCAGCTGGTCAGGGCCGCCCACGTTCTGGCAATGGACTCCAACAATTTATTAGACTTAATGCACAGCGTGAGGCAGAAACACCACTTACTCTCACTCCACCAGAGAGAGGGAGAGGGAGAGTGGCGTGAGAAGTGCGGGCACCCACACCCACCTCACACGGCCGGCGGCTCAAGCTGTCCGCGTTGCCATGGTTACCAGGGTTCCGGCGGGCTGTCTCGTCACCACCTCCTCCTCCTCCTCCCTCACTTCCTCCTCCTCCACCTTGCTTGCTCTCAACAAGCACTCACTCTCCCTCTCACTCCACCAGAGAGAGGGCGTGGGAGAGTGGTGGAGGTGGTGATGGTGAGAGGCGGCAAGGCGGCGGCGCCTGCTGAGGTGCACAGGAAGGCCTCGAACTCCATAGCCTTCGCTAGTGCCTGCTGCACATCTGCTGCTGCTGCTGCTGGGTGCGCCTGCTTCACATAAATCTGCACATAAAGCTGCTCCTCCTCCAGTGCATGTATGAAGGCGTCCCGGGACAGTATACATGTATACCGTCACCATCTCCTCCTCCGGGGCCACTGGGTAGGTATGCATGACTGGACCGCCACTGACTGCACCGATTTCCTGCTTTAATTAATTCACTTCAATCCTGTTTCCTTTCTTGTCACATTATTATTTCACTGAATCCCTGCTGTGCCACCACCACCACTTCCTGTGCCACTAACTCAGCCAGCGACCAAGTTTTCCAGCCTTTCCAAACCGCCTGACTCACTCCCTCACTCACTGCCTCACTGCCTCTCCAGTCTCATGATCTTGCCTTCCTTGTAGCCACCCGGCAATCTCGCTATATAGCCAAACTATCCTAAAAACTCCTGCATGACACCACTTGATATGCTGCCCCCTCCCCCCCCGTCCACACACACACACACACAACTTCCACGGCGACGACAGGTAGGTACAACACTCTTCTTACCAACAAACAGCGTCACCCTCAGCAGCAGGACAGCATAATACATACATAGCCTCTCTCTCTCTCCCTATGCAACAAAAACTGACATATCACAATATATATAATCCTTACGGTAGTAGTAGCCTGTGTGGCTCTAATGGGCTCCGATCAAAATATATTTGTAGCCTCAGTGCGGAACAAACAACTTTGGGGTGATGTTCAAACCAAGTGTCACAATAAACGAGAGAGAGAGAGAGAGAGAGAGAGAGAGAGAGAGAGAGAGAGAGAGAGAGAGAGAGAGAGAGAGAGAGAGAGAGAGAGAGAGAGCGCGAGAGAGAGAGAGAGAGAGAGAGAGGGAGAGAGAGAGAGAGAGAGAGAGAGAGAGAGAGAGAGAGAGAGAGAGAGAGTCTTACCTAGCATCATCGAAAAGCAGTGAACCTCCTACACACACCACAGTCTTCTCACCACACACCTCACATTTAAACCTAAACACTAAATAAACAAGCAAAAGACACGGAAAACCCCACAACTAACCCATGAAAAAAATAAAAGAATAAATAATAGTTGTAGAGAAGAGACAAACCTAATCTAACCTTACCCGACCTAATTAAGCCTAACTAACAAAATAAACAAGCAAAACACACAGAAAAAACCTCAACTAACCAGTAAAAAAATAATACAATAAATAAAATAATACTTGTAGTGAAAGAGACAAACTTCACCTAACCTAACCTTATCAAAACTAAAAACGAAATAAACAAGCAAAACACACAGAAAACCTCACAACTAACCAGTGAAAAAAGTAATATAATAAATAAAATAATATTTGTAGTGAAAGAGACGTACTTCTCCTAACCTAATTAAACTTAACCTAACCTTATTAAACCTAATTAACAAAATAAACGAGCAAAACACGCAGAAAACCCCATAACTAACCAGTGAGAAAATGAAAGGATAAATAAAATAAGAAAACCACAAATAAGGCCAATACATAAATGGAAAATAAATAAATAAAACCCAATACAGAGAAGGTCCATAAGAAGCCAATACAGAAATACATAAAAAAACCATCAAAAATACAACCAATACATAAGCACAGAGACACAGAAAACCACCACAAATATCCAATACATAATCCTAATACCTTCCCCTCCCAAAATCAGCTGATCCAGAAAAACATTGCTTCATCGCCTCATATCCCCTATTTAGACCCCAATGGTGACCTTTCAGTGGGGTTATTTAGCAATTTCCCGTGTCTGTATAGCTTGTGTGTTGGTTTGAGGTGGTGTGTGGTAGAGAGAAAGGTCGATAATGGCTTACACGAGAAGTATTCATCTTCCAAGCTGGTCTCTCTCTCTCTCCTGATATATTTCCACCTCTCATCTCCAGCCTATTGACTCAGCACTCACTCACTCGCACACACTCACACACAAACACACACACACACACGCACGCACGCACACACGCAACACACACACACAAACACGGTAAACATACAGTAAATCATGATATAATATGTAACATAAGAGTCAGGAAGGCAAGGGAGCAGGGCCCGCCATTATGACGTCACAGCTGATGACGTCACAGCCTAGCCCCGTGCTCTAAGTTGACTGTCTATATTTACGTACGTATTTTAAGGGAGACCATTTTAAAAATGACCTTTCGAAAAAACGCTTTTAGACCAAAGATTTGGCCATATTCCGGCTGGATAAATACTCTAACTAATTCCCAAAATACAAACAAACTCTAAACAACAGTAATTGTAAAGAATTTCCACTAGAAAAGAAGTATTTTATAAAAATATGACCCTTTTTAAAACTCGTTAAATACTCGCTCATTATCCCTTGAAAGAAACCAAAAACTACTTCAAAATAATTGACTAGTTATTTTCAATTATTTTCAACACTTTTGAGTGAGTTAGAGGCAGAAATAAATCATTCACAGGCTGATAAATAAATAATTAATGCAATTTTAACACCGCTACAAATTTTTTTTTCCCTCCACTGATTTCACTGAGCTTTACGCACAAAACATAGTTTGATATGGACTATCTTTGGCAATTAATAAGAACTTGATAATGCCTCAAATAAAGAATGGTCTTGGGCGTTCCAATTATTTTGGCGCAAAAAGCCGCCCTTATTTACGATCATCATAACGCCAACCACAGCTCTCTCCACCCCCCACACGCATGGTAGACCTTCTAAGCAGCCCACAGTACTCATAGAAAGCTTTAAATTTTACTATTGAGCCCAAATAAATAGTCCAGGCATAAATGAAAATATCCTTAAATATGAGAGGATAGCGGGCGGCCGCGGGCGGCGGCGGGGGCCCGGGGTTTGCTACCGAACCCCCCCTCATATCTCACTTAAACCTTCACTAACCTTAAACTTGACCACGAAAGCCATGTCTCAATGGCTAATATGAAAGTTTAGTACCATGGCTGCATACTGTGGCAAGATGAGCCTATAATAATGAGAGATAAGGCTGAAAATGACCGATGAAATGAGGCGCCGGGGTCTGTGGAGGGATAGCCCCCCCATCCTGACTGGCCTAAGTAAACATTGGCAACGTAAGGCTTGTCACAGCGCCTTGTATTCACCCTGATATCGTAGTCCAGCCCCTGTGATTCCAACTTGCAGCTTCAGTCCAGTAATTAGATGACTTGAACACTTTAAAGCACTCGTGAAACACTGCTAGTCACCGTAAAAATCGTCTTCATATGTCACTAGAATGCTAAAACACTCCTGTAATCTCACTAGTCCCTTTCACCACAGTTTTTTCTGGTAGAAATCGTCTTAATTTGCCATTGGAATGGTAAAATCGCTTCAACCATAGGCTTTTCAATGGGTTAAAAGCAGCTAATCTACCCACCCACCACTGGGCAACCAGCTGCTGACTGGCTGGCTAGCTGGCTGCGCAGAAACCACACCAGCCCAGCCGCCCCTCCCACCCCACCCTTGGTGTCTGCTGGCCGGGAAAGTGCTTGCTTTGAAAGAAACATAACTCTGAAAGACCTACATAGTATGTCTATAGTACTTCAGTGGCCCTACTATATTACACCACTCTCGTCCTGGAGTGGACAGCCGCCTCAAAACAGCACAAGTTGTAACCATGCGACTTACAGACCACTGGCGGGGTGACACTGACCGTCCTACCTATACAGCGGCAGCACCAGGACGACTGACTGGCCCAGCCACACCCAGCCTGCCAGCAGGCCTCCCACACCCACCACCACCACCACCAAGCCGCCACCGCCACGTCAGCCAAAAAACAATAGACACACTACATGCCTGGTGGGATCAAGTTCCCTTCCAAGAAATTAATCAAACAAACCTATATTAATTAATATCATTCATGATACACTCCCATCTCCAAAGAAAGATGCACAATTCTTCTACAGGAAGTAACCCCACCAGTCTGTGAACAGATCTACACAATGTTTTATCTTTAAACCCCTCATAGTCAGCACCATAACAACATAAGAGGGTGGCGACTGCAGAAGGCCTGGCAGTATGACCTATACAAGCCAGCCCCTTTAATTAACCTGTACTACATATTTATTCTTTCCATTCATCTGTACCCTCTGTTCCCTACTTGTAAGCCATCCATCATCCCCTGATCCACTCTAATAATACCTTCCATGAGCTCTGTCTGACCTTACTTATCAGTCTCCTATGGGGTACTCTGTCGAAGACTTTGCTAAAATCCAGAAAAATTATTATATCATACCTGTCACCACTATCTACATAAGGTTTCAAATACTTTCCTGTACAAGGATAATGCTTTAGTATGAGAACTGAATAGCTTCTTCAGCTTCTTAGTTTATTACATAAATTACTACATGCAAAAACATCATCAAAACACTGCACTTCCCATCCAATACTTCTAATACATGGTACTTCATACAATAAGGATCACAACATTGCTGTAACACTAACAAATACTTTACTACAATACTACACCTTTTACTAACGAAGCAAGCTACAAAAAATGACACAACATCCCTCACACAGGTAAGCTGAGGAAGACAGGCAGATAGAGAGAGGGCAACACAGGGGCCTGAAAATTTTATGCGCCTTTTATTTTCATGGTTTTTGTTGACCTTGGCCCACTTCAGCCTCTTACATAAAGAACAAAATCATTCATGCTGCCCTTTGCTTCGAGTTCTCTCTATTCTTCCTGTCTTGTTTTCAAACCTGCAAACTACTAATATATCCATGATTTAATTCTAAGATAGCAGATTTCCTTCACTTTATAATACAGTGTCATGAAATTAAAGGGCTTTTGGGAGAAAGATGTTGTTTGTTTGCTACACGTTTAGTAATGTGACAGAAATGTGTGAAGCAGTTAGTTATCAAAAGGAGCATTGATTATTGCCAGTGTTAACCCCTTCAGTACAGGGACACAATTTCATATTCATTGTGTTCATTTTTGGCTGAGTTTATACAGCTCCAGAAACTCATGTGGGGATTTAAATGGTGCAGCCTCAGCCCATTAATTAATGTCTTCTGACCTCCTTAACCCTTCCTGGTGTCAATAAAATCATTTTATCACAACCAAAACTTGTGGCAAATCTGTGTCCCAGCACTGCAGAAAGTTAACTTGCATCCTAAACCACACCTGCTGACACACACACACAAAGTACAAGATACATACCTACAGTGCAGTACAAGTCAAATTTTTCATAAGATCTCCATAGTGGCCACAAATAACAAAATGGAAACCTTCACCATTACTAACTCATAATAATGATGATGACAAGAGATTCCCAATAAACTGACATTACATTATTTTTAAACTGTTTAGTTAGGGAGTTATTATTGAGTTCAATTGTTTATAGCAACCCAGAGTAGAATTATCATGTATACTACAACTTTACTTGATGACTTGGGTATGAGGTGGCTTTGTTACAAGTAGCTATTTTGATGGAGAAATTAATCAAGTTTAACTAAGTGCAAATCTAATTATCAACAGTGCATTGATTATTGTACAACTACATCCCCTCTCTCTCTCTCTCTCTCTCTCTCTCTCTCTCTCTCTCTCTCTCTCTCTCTCTCTCTCTCTCTCTCTCTCTCTCTCTCCCTTTCTTTATGTACTTACCATTTCTATTCTTATTTTGCCTTCTTTTTATCTTTCTTATTTACTTTAATCTCGCAGCATCCTTTCCTCCCTTTGCGTCATTTCTCTTCTCTCCTGATTCCTCCTCCTCTTTTCTTCCTGCTTCTGCTCTTCCATTACTCAATGTCTCATCTTCCTTTCCTCAGATCTGTACGGGACAAGGAAAATAAATAAATATACAAATATATATACACCTACAAAGAGCAAAGGTGTTTAAGAATTGAGGGGAAGTTTGAATACACAGGGTTATATTATTCTCAATTTTACAAGGTGAACTGGTATAGAAATATTAACTTTCTCTCTCGCTGTGCATCCATACAATGAATATTTTCTACAGTGCTGGTAATATCAACAAGTGACATCCATAATTGTAAAAGGCTAAATACTTTTACTCATCTATTTCATTTACTTATTTCTTTTTTATAATGTAGTTGGTAAAAAATACGAGGAACGCGACAAAAAAACCTCACTGAGGCAAAACTCTCACAGTTAAATAGATAAATCAGCCAAGACTCAAGGAAAATTATATGATGATGATGACAGACAATAAACGTACCTGGAATTCACATTATGATGACTATCTCTTGCATATTCATCAAAAGCAGTGATGGTGATCCCATGTTTTAAGGTGGGAATCTTGAAGTACACACTATGGACGCACACACGCCACAGCCAAGGCCGTCAGTCAGTCAGTCAGTCCGTACCACAAGCTAATAGTATCCTCAGGTGTTTGAGAGCCTCGGCCCGGACAGAGGACCTCCACCATCACCCTGCACAAAAAGGAACATTAAAGATGTATCCTATGGATAAAATAATAATTGAAATGCCAAGATATACACACTTAAACACACTCTAACCTAACCTAATCTACACTAAAAAAACGCAACAAATACACCCAAAATGCACTCAAAATACATCTTTCACACCAAAACGTACTTAACCTAATCAAACACACTCAAAAACAGACAAAACGCACTCAAAAACAGACACAACACTCAAAAACAGACAAAACACAAACAAACACTCAAAACACATAAAACACATACAGAACCCCACCAAACTCTGAGCAAATCTAACCTAACCTAACTACCATTATAACACCATTATAAAAAAAAAAAAAGACACGCAAAAAAACGTATGAAATGAAAACACTTTAAATTCATCACTAAACTTAACGTAATCCTTAAAAATAAACAGAAAAATAAGTTAATTACAATGCTCCTAACCTAACGTAACCTAATTCCTAAAAAAAATAAAGAAAATAAGTAAATTACAAAATTCCTAACCTAATACGACCCTAACCTAATAAATCCTTAAAAATAACCCATAAAAAGAGTTAATAACAATAATTCTTACCTAAACAGTGAAAAGCCCTTAAAAATTCCTTAAAAACACCTAACCTAATATAATCCTTAAAAATAATCCCACAAAAGAATTAATGACAACAATTCTAACCTAAAACAGCACAAAACACGTAAAAATTCCTTAAAAACACCTAACCTAATATAATCCTTATAAATAAACAAAAAAAAAACTAAACTAACCTAACCTAATCTGATTTAACCATCATCCGAGCCTAAAAAAGTGAAAAATCCTTAAAAACCCTTAACAAGTCCCTAAAAAACACCTAACCTAATTTAATCCTGAAAAAAAAATAAAAAACCCTAATCTAACCTAACCTTAATCCAAACTTTAAAAAGCGAAAAACCCTTTAAAACCCCTAACCCAATTTAATTCTGAAAAAAAAACATTAACCTAATCTAATCTAATCTAACCTTAATTTGAACCTAAAAAAACAAAACAAAAAAAAAAAAAAACCCTAACCTAATATAATCCCTAATTCAATCATGAAAAAGAAAAAAAATAAACTAACCTTAATCCGAACCTAAAAGAAAAAGCGAAAAACCCTTAAAAATTTCTTAGAAAACACCCAAACCTAATTTAATACTGAAAAAAAGAAATAAAAAAAAAACCTAAACTAACCTTAATCCGAACCTAAAAAAAGCAAAAACCCTTAAGAATTCCTTAAAAAAAAACCCTATCCTAATATAATCCTTAATAAAATAAACAAAAAAAATCACCTTAACCTAACCTAATCTGATCTAACCTTACTCTGAACTTAATCTAAAATAATCACCTGAAGTAAGTATGGTGTTCAATGCAGACCTTCCACAGTCTCTTAGCTGCCCTGTGATTGGTCAGTTTGAACCCCACAGTACTCTCGAAAGTCTCAAATTCTCTCCCGGCCGTATCTTGATGTAGAAATTAGACCGCGTGTAAGATATCTTCAGAATCTTGGGACACGCAAATCGGTTGATGCGAAATCTGTAGAAAAAGTGAGCTAGCTTTAATTTGGTGGTGGGTAGGGCAATGCAGGTTGTGTGGGTGTCTGCGGGGAGGGTTGGTGTATGTGTACACGAAGTTTCGCATACATAGGTGTTGTGTGTGCAAAGTTATACATAAATTAACTTTGTGGTGCACAAAAAAATTCGGATTTCTGACTATTTTTTAAGTACAGAAGTTAAGATAAAATTAGAGATATCTTTAATTTGAGAGGGAGTTGGAGAGAGAGAGAGAGAGAAAGAGAGAGAGAGAGAGAGAGAGAGAGAGAGAGAGAGAGAGAGAGAGAGAGAGAGAGCGAGGTATGGTCATGTGCGTAAATGATTTCTAAACCCACAAAATAAAAAAAACCCTCTTAACCTTAACTTAATATTTTCCCCCCCTCCTAAACCCACCTTCCTAACAGTAGCCGCTTCAATATGGCCCACGTCAGGGAAGGCAAGAAGGTTAGGGGCCATTTAAGTGAGTATGGCGGCCACGAGGCAAGCAGCGGCTGTCACCACACACTGGAACCAAGTGACAAACAGTGGTGTGTCCGTCTTGCCGCCCACCGAACCACCACCCAGCAGTGTCTTGTTCACAAACACCATGGAGATTGACACGACTCTGCGAAGGAAAGAGAGAGAGTAAATTTTCTTCTTCTTTCTGTTTCCTCCTCCTTCTCTTCTTTGGCAAATGATCTCTTTTCTTCAATCACACAGAGACTACAACTATAAAATAAACAAGCAAAACACACAGAAAAACCCACAACTAACCAGTGAAAAAAAAAATAAAATAAATAAAATAATACTTGTTGTGAAAGAGACAAACTTCACCTAACCTAATTAAACTTAACCTAACCTTATTAAAACTAAAAACGAAATAAACAAGTAAAACACACAGAAAACCCCACAACTAACCAGTGAAAAAAGAAATAATAAAAAAAAAAATACTTGTAGTGAAAGAGACATACTTCTCCTAACCTAATTAAACTTAACCTAACCTTATTAAACCTAATTAACAAAATAAACGAGCAAAACACGCAGAAAACACCATAACTAACCAGTGAGAAAAATGAAAGGATAAATAAAAAAATAAAACCACAAATAACGCCAATAAATAAATGGAAAATAAATAAATAAAACCCAATACAGAGAAGGTCTATCAGAAGCCAATACAGAAATACATAAAAAAACCATCAAAAATACAACCAATACATAAGCACAGAGACACAGAAAACCACCACAAATAGCCAATACATAATCCTAATACCTTCCCCTCCCAAAATCAGCTGATCAAGAAAAACATTGAGTCATCACCTCACATCCCCTATTTAGCCCCCAATGGTGGCCTTTCAGTGGGGTTATTTAGCAATTTCCCGTGTCTGTATAGCTTGTGTGTTGGTTTGAGGTGGTGTGTGGTAGAGAGGAAGGTCGATAATGGCTTACACAAGAAGTATTCATCTTGCCAGCTGGTCTGTGTCTCTCTCTCTCTCTCTCTCTCCCTCGTAGGAATATGGTGGTGGTCAGTGGAGGATGTTTTCAAATCTTGATTTGACACTTGTGTCTTGCTGATAGAAGAAAGGATAGAATTTATGACCAAATAATAACAACTTTACTTTCAAATCTTAGGTTACGTTAAAAGTCCAACAGTAAAGAGAACATAATCATTAAGAAATAAACAAGGCAGCAAATAGTTTACCTTGTCCTTGGCTGTCTCGCCACGGCCCAGCAGCTGGCTAGTCCCGGGAAACTGAAAGGACGGTGGAGGAGGCGCTGAGGCAGATGAGAAGCATATTAACAATGTTGATTAGTAAACAGTATTCACACAGACAGCTGATTCTGATACAACACAAGAAAATACAAGGGAAGCTGCAAGAAGATATCAGATCTGCAGGTGGAAGGTCCTGCATCAAACATAAATATACCGATATATTTCCACCTCTCATCTCCAGCCTATTGACTCAGCACTCGCTCACACACACTCACACACGCACGCACGCACGCACACAACACACACACACACACACACACACACACACACACACACACACACACACAAACACGCAAACACGGTAAACATACAGTAAATCAGGATATAATATGCAAGATAAGAGTCAGGAAGGCAAGGGAGCAGGGCCCGCCATTATGACGTCACAGCTGATGACGTCACAGCCTAGCCCCGTGCTCTAAGTTGACTGTCTATATTTACGTACGTATTTTAGGGGAAACCATTTTAAAAATGACCTTTCGAAAAAACGCTTTCAGACCAAAGATTTGGCCATATTCCGGCTGGATAAATACTCTAACTAATTCCCAAAATACAAACAAACTCTAAACAACAGTAATTGTAAAGAATTTCCACTAGAAAAGAAGTATTTTATAAAAATATGACCCTTTTTAAAACTCGTTAAATACTCGCTCACTATCCCTTGAAAGAAACCAAAAACACTTCAAAAGACTTGACTAGTTATTTTCAATTATTTTCAACACTTTGGAGTGAGTTAGAGGCAGAAATAAATCATTCACAGGCTGATAAATAAATAATTAATGCAATTTTAACACCGCTACAAAAAAAAATTTCCCTCCACTGATTTCACTGAGCTTTACGCACAAAACATAGTTTGATATGGACTATCTTTGGCAATTAATAAGAACTTGATAATGCCTCAAATAAAGAATGGTCTTGGGCGTTCCAATTATTTTGGCGCAAAAAGCCGCCCTTATTTACGATCATCATAACGCCAACCACAGCTATCTCTACCCCCCACACGCATGACAGACCTTCAAAACAGTCCACAGTACTCATAGAAAGCATTAAATTTTACTGTTGAGCCCAAATAAATAGTCCAGGCATAAATGAAAATATCCTTAAATATGAGCCGGATAGCGGGCGGCCGCGGGCGGCGGGGGCGAAGGCGGGGGCCAGGGGTTTGCTACCGAACCCCCACTCATATCTCACTTAAACCTTCACTAACCTTAAACTTGACCACGAAAGCTATGTCTCAATGGCTAATATGAAAGTTTAGTACCATGGCTGCATACTGTGGCAAGATGAGCCTATAATAATGAGAGATAAGGCTGAAAATGACCGATGAAATGAGGCGCCGGGGTCTGTGGAGGGGTAGCCCCCCCCCTCCTGACTGGCCTAAGTAAACATTGGCTTGTGTCACAGCGCCTTGTATTCACCTTGATATCGTAGTCCAGCCCCTGTGATTCCAACTTGTAGCTTCAGTCCAGTAATTAGATGACTTGAACACTTTAAAGCACTCGTGAAACACTGCTAGTCACCGTAAAACTCGTCTTCATATGTCACTAGAATGCTAACACACTCCTGTAATCTCACTAGTCACTTTCATCACAGTTTTTTTCTGGTAGAAATCGTCTTAATTTGCCATTGGAATGGTAAAATCGCTTCAACCAGAGGCTTTTCAATGGGTTAAAAGTAGCTAATCTACGCATCCAACACTGGGCAACCAGCAGCTGACTGGCTGGCTAGCTGGCTGCGCAGAAACAACACCAGCCCAGCCGCCCCTCCCACCCCGCCCTTGGTGTCTGCTGTCCGGGAAAGTGCTTGCTTTGAAAGAAACATAACTCTGAAAGACATACATAGTATGTCTATAGTACTTCAGTGGCCCTACTATATTACACCACTCTCGTCCTGGAGTGGACAGGCGCCTCAAAACAGCACAAGTTGTAACCATGCGACTTATAGACCACTGGCGGGGTGACACTGACCGTCCTACCTATCCACTATCCACGGGGTGTATATAGCGGCAGCAGCAGGACGACTGACTGGCCCAGCCACATCCAGCCTGCCAGCAGGCCTCCCACCCCCCCCACCACCA
>CM035209.1:9256950-9282837 GCA_020233015.1 Callinectes sapidus | reverse complement strand
TTAACTTTTTATGGATTTCTTAATGTTCTTAATGTTAACTTTTTATGGATTTCTTAATGTTCTTAATGTTAGCTTTTTATGGATTTCTTAATGTTCTTAATGCAAAAAGCTGTAGGAGATAAAAATATACCCTAAGCAAACCGTCTCTACCTCCTCATCTTCCTCCCTCAATCCTCCTCCTCCTCTTCCTCTTCCTCCTCCCTTCCAGTCTTCGTCTCTCAAGAATGGACCATAGGAAGAGCTATAGATGACATCGCTACACTCGCTAAGTTAAGCATTTCTCGCTAACCTAAGCACTGGTGGTTATACTCACTATGTTAAGCAGAAATGTGTTATTTATATATTTTTTTTTATTTACTTTTTTTTTTTTGTGTGTGTGTGTGTGTGTGTGTGGTTGGAAGGAGAGAGGGAAGGAAGGGAAGGGGGAGGAAGAAAGGAAGGAAAGGAGGGAGGGAAGGAGGAAGAAATGAAGGAAAGGAGGAAGAAATGAAGGAAAGGAGGAAGAAATAAAGGAAAGGAAGGAAGGAGGGAGGGAGGGAGGGAAGAAGGAAGGAAAGAAAAAAAGAAAAGGAAGGGAAAAAAGGGGAAAGGAATGAAGGATGGAAAAAGAGCGAAGAAGGAAGGAGAGGAAGAGAAAAGGAAGGAAAATAAATACAGAAGTAGGAGAAGGAGAAAAAAGAATAAAAAACTAATATAACTCTCTCTCTCTCTCTCTCAGCTGGAAGACAAGAACATCATAGGAGCCCTCAAGTTAGGCCTCTTTCACCCCAGCAGTGGCCTTCAGGTTAGCACCACTGACACCCGCATAGCTCCCTCTGTCGGCCACACTGTGTTGAATGGGCAGAGTGTTATTGTGGAGTAAGTGGAGGTTAGTGTGGTGTGTCTGGAAAGCTGTGGAGGGTATGTGTAGGTGTTGTGATGTGTGTGTGTGTGTGTGTGTGTTCTTAGGTTGTGATGTGTGTGTGTGTGTCTGTGTGTGTTGTTAGGTTGTGATGTGTAATACTGTTTTTCTTTTCTTTTTTTCCTTTTTTTTTTTAAGCTTAAGTATGACATGGTCTTAGCTAAACATGACATCTCTCTCTCTCTCTCTCTCTCTCTCTCTCTCTCTCTCTCTCTCTCTCTCTCTGCCGTTGTAATAATCAAATAAATCATCGTTAAGCTATCTTTTGTATGTTTTAATTGCCTTAAACTTAATATTACTACTACATCAACAACTATTACTACTCTCTCTCTCTCTCTCTCTCTCTCTCTCTCTCTCTCTCTCTCTCTCTCTCTCTCTCTCTCTCTCTCTCTCTCTCTGCAATGAAAGACAAGGCAACATACACACACACACACATACATACACACATAACATCACCATAATGCAATACAAGGCAAGATACATCACCACCACCACCAAATAAATAGGCCTATAGCATCAGCCGTCTCCTCTATAGACTCATTATTTCGTGTTTCCCTTCCACTGATCTTAATATGTAAACTTTCATGTAACCCACACAGCTATATATTATCAAATCAGCTCCTAAGAACATTTAATAGCGCCAAATTTGAACACGGTAAACCTCTGAGGCTGGCTGGCGTAGCACATGTCTATTGGTCATAATGATCTTCTTTCTCCTCCCACCACACTCACCACACACTCACAATACGTAGGTACTCGCTCACACCACACCCACCATTCACCTCAAAATACAGGAAATACCGGTAAACATCCCAGGGTTTCCCAAGATCTTGTTGGTATTTTGAGTGTCATCTTGGGATATTGGGATTTTTTTGCTGGAAAACTACATACTATCTTGGTATTTTCGGTATCTCCCACCTTATGACGATATTTTTACTATTTTTTTAATAACAAAATCGAAATGAAACATAAGTGAGTTGTTACACTCAGGTTTGAGAGGAGAGATAGAACAGAGAAATCATACAATATACTACTACTACTACTACTACTACTACTACTACTACTACTACCATCACTACTACTACTACCACTACTACTACCACTACTACTATTACTACCACTACTACTACTACTACTACTATGAGGGAAAACTAGTCGTTGCCATCGGTGAAGAACATTTGAGAGAGAGAGAGAGAGAGAGAGAGAGAGAGAGAGAGAGAGAGAGAGAGAGAGAGAGAGAGAGAGAGAGAGAGAGAGAGAGGAATGAGAGAGAGAGTGTGTGTGTGTGTGTGTGTGTGTGTGTTTTCATGTTTTCCAGCGTTAGTTTTATTTTCCCCTTGTTTTCTTCGTTTGTTTACTTGCTTACGCTTTTTCTTTACATTTTTTTTATTGTTTTGGTGTTTTGCGAGTGTTTGATAACTTGTTTTATTGGTTTAGTTAGTATTCGACATTGATTTTGTTGTATTTCTTGATTTTCTGGTTGTGTTTCGAGTGTCAAGTTAACTTGTTGCCTTGCTTGCCCTTATTCGCTTATTCATGTGTTATTTCGTTAATTAGTTTTCCTTTGACGTTTCTGGTGTTTTATATTTATTGTTGCATTGTTCATCTGTATTGGTAGCATCACCTACTTGATTTCTTAGCGCACATACTGTGTGAATAGCAAATTAGCAAGATAGGACTACTGGTCGTTCCAGGCCGTGACGTCTGCGTTCCTGCCACACGTCACCAGGTGAGGGTGGGAGCCTGGGAGGGCGGGCCAGCAGCTGTCTGCCTGTCTGTCTGGCGAGTCCTTCTTGACTCAGTGTGTTGTGGGGTGGGGTGAGGCTGTGAGCGAGTGGAAAGGTCTTATTATCCTATTGAAAAGCTTCTAGTTGAACGAACACATGTTCTTGAAATGTTTGACCATTCTAGTGACGTATAATTGAGACGATTTTTACCTTCCCAACCCTGGGAGGAAGTGGCAAGCGGATTAAACGATATAAGGACAAAATAAGGAGACCGTGTTTGTTGTTGTTCAGTATTTAAGTCATCTTAATACTGGACTAAAGCCGCAAGATGGAATCACAGGGGCTGCTGGACTACGTTATCAAGGTGAGTGCCAGCGCTGTGACAAGCTTCACGGTGCCAGTGTTTATTTAGGGCAGTCACTCCTATGGGGGAGGTATCACCCCCCCACCTAAGACCCCGGCCCCATCTGTGATTCTCATTTCATCGGTCATTTTCAGCCTTATCTCTCATTATTATAGGCTCATCGTGCCACAGTATGCACCCATCGTACTAAGCTTTCATATTAGCCATTCCGACATAGCTTTCGTGGTCAAGTTTAAGTTTAGTGAAGGTTTAAGTGAGATATGAGGGGGGTTCGGGAGCCAACCCCGGGCCGCCGCCGCCGCCCGCCGCCGCCCGCGGCCGCCCACTAGCCAGCTCATATTTAAGGATATTTTCATTTATGCCTGGACTATTTATTTGGGCTCAACATTAAAATTTAATGCTTTCTATGAGTACTGTGGGCTGTTTTGAATGTCTGCTATGCGTGTGAGGGGTGGAGATGGCTGTGGTTGGCGTTATTATGATCGTAAATAAGGGCGGCTTTTGGCGCCAAAATAATTGGAACGCTCAAGACCATTCTTTATTTGAGGCAGTATCAAGTTCTTATTAATTGCCGAAGATAGTCCATATCAAACCATGTTATGTGCGTAAAGCTCAGTGAAATCAGTGGAAGGTAACATTGTCTGCTAGCGGTGTTTAAAGTTGCATTACTTATTTATTCATCAGCCTGTAAATGAATTATTTCTGCCTCTAGATCACTCTGAAGTGTTAAGAATAATTAGAAGGAATTACTCATTTACTTTGAAGTGGTTTTTGGTTCCTTTGAAGTCGTAGTGAGTGAGTATTTAATGAGTTTTAAAAAGGGTCATATTTTTATAAAATACTTTTTTCTAGTCGAAATTCTTTACAATTACTGTTGTTTGGAGTTTATTTATGCTTTGGGAATTAGTTAGAGTATTTATCCAGCCGGAAAATGTCCAGTTTTTTGGTCTGAAAGCGTTTTTTCGATAGGTCATTTTTAAAATGGTCTCCCCTAAAATACGTACGTAAATATAGACAGTCAACTTAGAGCACGGGGCCAGGCTGTGACGTCATCAGCCGTGACGTCACACTGATGGCCGCCTCTGTGCCCCCTTCTCTTCCTGACTTATATGCCATAAAATAGCATGAGTTACTGCATGTTTACCGTGTTTGCGTGTGCGTGCATGCGTGTGTGTGTGTGTGTGTGTGTGTGTGTGTGTGTGTGTGTGTGTGTGTGTGTGTGTGATACTGTTATACTGTTATACAAGAGGACAGGGCAGGAAGGATGACACACTCCCCTGCCCTCCCCACATTATCTTCTTTCTCCTCCAGCACTCACCACACAGCTTTACACACTTACTATACGTACTCCCATAACACCCACCATTCACCTCTACACATTTCACCACAATACAGCCATCAGAATACCTCAAAACACGGGAAATAAGCAGGGAGGCAAGAGGGGTAGGTAGGGGGCGGTGAATGACAAACCAGCCAGCCAGCAGCCTGCCTCCCCGCATCTCACCAACCCAGCCTGTGTTTAACCTTCCACCACACGTAAAATAGACCCTGGGTGATTATATTTGACTAGCTGGCGTTAAGAGTGAGTCACGCGGCGCCCCTCAGTGATAAGGACAACTGATGAAAGGACAAATTAACTTAAATAATGACCAATAAACATGTACGCAAGCCAGCCTCAGCATCTTACCGTGTTCAATTTTAGCGCTATTAAATGTCCCTAGGCATCGATTTGATAATATATAGCCGTGTGGGTAACATTTAAACTTCAGTTAAGATTATTCCACCATATCTATCACGTTAAACCCCAAATATCACAAGAAAAACCGAAATTAAGTCAAATAAATCCAATTAAATCACGGTTGGCAACAGCGGATGGTAAACAAGACAAGTCACGGAAAGAGAGGAGATAGAAAAAAAGTGAATAAACGAAGGAAATAGAGTAGATAGAAGGACAGGAGGAGGCAGAGGGGGCAGGAGGAGTAGCAGAAGCAGGGAAAAGTGTCCTGGTAGCGCTAAATAAAGAGAGAGTGCTGAAATAAGGGTAGGAAATAGGTACGAGTTCTTCCTCGATTTAATAAATGAATGGAATATGTGTGTGTGCGCTCTCTCTCTCTCTCTCTCTCTCTCTCTCTCTCTCTCTCTCTCTCTCTCTCTCTCTCTCTAAATTAATGGGTACTGCTTAATTACATCAGCTGATTATATTATGATTATCTACCTACCTAATGACCCTAAACCACCCCTTGACTTTCTCCCTGACACCCTAACCCCCCCATACCTCCCCCTTCACCCTATAACACCCTTACATGTCCCCTTTTTTATATACAATGTAGGGTTTTAATGGGAAATTTATGGGGTGTTCCCTTAATACCCCTTAATATTCCTCACACCCCCTCTCTTGACCCTAAAATATACCTAACTGTTCCCTAATACCACAAAATAGATTCTAATACCACAAAAGCCATTCTAATACTACAAATACACACTTAGCACCACAAAAAAACATTATATCACAATTAGACACTTCAATAAACAAAAAATATACATTGTAATGCCATAAATTCACACTTTAATGGGAAAGAAATAAACTATGACACTACAAAACAAATTCTAACACCACAAACTCACACTTAACAAAAAAAAACATTCTAATATCACAAAAAAAAAATGTAACACCACAAAAACATTCTTTATACCACAAATACAAACTTTAACACCATAAAACACACTGTAACACCACAAAACTTTCTAACACCAGTACCACACCCTTAACCTCTTCAGTACTGGGATGCATTTTTTAATATTTTATTCTGCTTAATATTTGTCAACTTTCCACAGCTTCAAAAACTCCTGTGGGGGTTAAAACAGTACAGACTCTGGCCATTAATCTTCTCACCTCCATACACCCTTGCTAATGTCAATAAAAGCGTCTAATCACACCCATAACTTGTAATAAAAATGTGTCCCAGTACTGAAAGGGTTAAAACAGTACAGACTCTGGCCATTAATCTTCTCACCTCCATACACCCTTACTAATGTCAATAAAAGCATCTAATCACACCCAAATCTTGTAATAAAAATGTGTCCCAGTACTGAAGGGGTTAAAACAATACAAACTCTAGCCATTAATCTTCTCACCTCCACACACCCTTAATAACGTCAATAAAAGCATCTAATCACACCCATAACTTGTAATAAAAATGTGTCCCAGTACTGAAGGGGTTAAAACAGTACAGACTCTGGCCATTAATCATCTCACCTCCATAGACCCTTGCTAACGTTAATAAAAGCGTCTAATTATACCCAAAAAATTAATGGCAAAATAATGTGTCCCAGTACTGAAGGGGTTAACATTACAAAACAGTCTTATCACCTCCCTGACACTAATCTTGCCCTCAGGTAACTAAATCAAGACAAACCAATTTGACCTTATTTAAGAGGAAGGTTTCAAGACATTTATCCCTGGCTCTTGGCTAACTCTCTTATTCCTTCAGGGGACTGGCAATAATAGTGGGCTTTTTTGTTTTCACTGTTTTTGTTGCCCTTGGCCGGCTTCTCCCTCTTACTAAAAAAAAAACCAACAACTTCCCTTAATTCACTCCTACTTAGAGAAGGGTGGTTAGTCTATAGCATTCCAACACCTTTATATTTGATGCTTGATTTATAAGAAAGATAATTTGTGCATTAAAAGATTGATGTATGAAGGCTTTATCTGAGTGCTTTAATGTGTGATTGAATGGTGATTGAAGTAGTGATGAGATTATGTTTAGTATATTTTTGTATGTGTGTGTTCAGCTTTTGCCTCTCCTAACATCGTGACATGTTGTGTTCTGTGTTGACATTTGCAGGAATCATTTTGGCAGTGGGTATCGCAGCAGCAGCCTCGGACTGATGCGAGACCTGTGCTCATAGAGTGTGTGTGTGTGTGTCCCCAAGGAAGGAAAACCGGGAGACACACTGCAGAGGGTTAAGTCAAGTTTCACAGACTAATGTACATGTATGCCTGTGTGTGTGTGTGTGTGTGTGTGTATGTGTGTCTCGGTCACCATATACGTCTGTTGTCACTACCCAGCCATTCCCCTGTAGAAAGAACTCAGGACTAGTATTCAGTGATCTGTGTGTGTGTGTGTGTGTGTGTGTGTGTGTGTGTGTGTGTGTGTAGGTGTGCAAGTGTTCATTAGCCATTGACTGACATTTGTTACATCTTTCCTTAATTACCAATCACTCTGAGTTATCTGAACTTGATACATCCAATCTTTAAACTGGTAGAAATTGCAAAATACATTCCTTTCATCCATAACTTTTGAAAATGCTTCAAAATATTTTATGTATTGCATGTGGTGGTGATAATTGTCTCTTATCAAAGTAAGAGTTGAAAGCAATAGGTGTGTATGTGTGTCTCAATCAAAGGTGAATCACAAAGCTGAGTAAGCAGACAGGAGGCCTCCATTAGTTGGTCTTCTTTAGCCCATAAATTCCAATGAAAATGCCCACTTTGTATAGATTAAAAAAAATAAGTAAAAAAATAAGAAAAGTGTTGTTTAACCTTTGCCTGCCACTTGGAACCCTATTTACCAATCACTCTGAGACATCTTTATGTGCTCCCCAGCCACATACTATCATGGAATTGAGTTGAAATTACTTCTTGACTTCACCTGTAACATTCTTGCAAATGCTTAGAAAGATTTGCATATGGAGGTGATCAAACTTGTCAGTGGGCAGTGTGTGTAGGATGCTTAAAGAGTGCAATATAGTATTCAATAAGACTTCCTCTGTCTTCTCTTACATTACTGTCTTGTAGCTCCTTCATCTTCATCTTCACCCTCATCTACTGTAGCTATGGCTTCCTCAACACTTGTACAGTTACCATCTGCATCCCTTCCTATGGACTCTGCCTCCCCCCAACATTTACTGGGATTCTTATGGCATCCTCGGTGTTAGGAATTGCATCTAAAGCTTCTTTTCGCTCAAGTATTCCTTACATAACAACATAAGAAAGTGAAGGAAGCTGCAACACATCGTTGGGCAGGCAGGCAGGGATACAGTTCTCATGTAATTAATGTTGTCAAATTCCTATCAATAACACTAAATTCTTGTCATGTACACGTAATACACACACACACACACACACACTCCAAACACCCCAACCATACATACATAAATATATACCTAAAACCATACACACACACACACGCGCGCGCATATAAACGCACATCACTACCTACCAATCAAGTCCTGCATTCCCTCAATATCAACATATGTGCCATAGAGAAAGAAGCCCCGATGTATGAGAGATGGTACTGTATGATGGCAGCCTGGGTGGTGGTGGTGGTGGTGGTGACCCTGTCTTCCCAGCTGCAGTATATTGTCCGCCTCTGTGGTTCGGTTTAATGGTTCTAGTCCAGCAATGTGACGATCAGCTGGAGACACCAACACCAATCTTGTTATTCGGTCAATATATGGAACAATCGTGTATCACTTTAAACAAAACCTTTAGAGTGTACAAATTTTGTTAATATGTCACCAGAATCGTAATAAAACACCCTTAGAAGACCGTTTCAGTTCAACCAGAGACTTTTCAATGCAATAACTGTAATAAGCAGCTCACCTCCTACTGTCACGAAACTTTGAGACACTGGATCAGCTGCTGGGTGGTGGTGGCTGCCAGCAGCAGGTGGCGTACTGTAGAAAACAGTTGCTATATTAACTAGCTCACTATCTCAAAAGAAACTTGGCTATCAGAGTGATAATGATACTACTTCATAGATATAGAAGTAACACAAATTATTCTGCATACTGATATTCGTAGTAATATTAATGATATACGCAAGTCGGTATAAAAGTAGTCATACCTCTACATACGGGTTTAATTCGTTCCACAATATAACTCGAATCGTGAATATCGTGAAACAGTTTGTATGGTGGAACAGGATTTTCTATTTAAATACATGTAAAAGTGAATAATGCGTTCCAACACGAGAAAAACATGGAAATTAAATTTTACTAGATAATACCGGTGTACACTGAAAGAAAGTTATCATTGATAAAGAACACAGTGATAAATGGTATTTGTTATTAAAATAAACATTACAAATACAGATAATGTGAATAAATGAACATACCATGTAAATATCAAATGATGAAAAAAAAAAATGTACGGCGGAAGCATAAGACCAAGGATGTTATAACAGTTTTATACTTTCCAGCAGCCTAGCAGTCATCCATCCTTAGTTACTTTTTCCCCTTAAAATTTCCTTTCTCTCCTATTCCAGTTTCTACCCCTCTCCTCCTTTCCCTCATCAGTTTCTCATTTCCCTGCAGTTTTGTATGCATCTTTGAGTACTTGTGTTTAAATACGAGTCAAAAATAAGAGGAAAACAATATTATAACTTTAATTAATAAACAATTCTTACTCACTTTCGGCACTTTCTTCCTTCTTATTCCTTACATTTATTACATCACTCCTTACTTGCTAACTATAATGCCTTCCCTCATATGACTTTCTTTGATCTCTCACCTCTATTCTGTCCACCCGGCTAATGCAAGAGTTAATTAACCAGTAGGTACTCTCCATTATTCATCTTATTCTCTAGCAAACCGTGAAACTCCTTGCCTATTTATGTATTAATTAATTTCCACCTTCCCATGACCAGAACTCAGTGAAGAGGGAGGGAAACGTTTCAAGACATTTTCTATTTTGACTAACAGCCACATTATCAGATGAACTCTCTCGGACCTGTTCGGGGACTAGCATCTAAGTGGGTTTTTTTTTTTTTTATAATATTAGTTGCCATTAGCCAGGTTTTTTCTTTTATTACATTAACAAAAAAAAAAAAAAAAAAAAAAAAAGAGAGAAATGATTAACCACTATAATCAGGTTTTCAAGACAATTATCCCATTCTTTTGGCTAACTCTTGGATCTACTTGGGGACTGGGATCAAAGTAGGTCTTTTGGGGTTCCTCTTGGCCAGATTTCCCCTGTTACATAAAAAATAAATGAATAAAACTGACTAACACCATTAAAATCAACACCACCACATAGACAGACACCGAAACCTCCACATCTGGTAAACAAACCCACGCGTATCTTCCTATCTTAGCCTACCGGTGTGAGAGGAAAGGAAAACTGTTAGAAAGTACGAAATAGCTCACAGGAAGAGGAAGAGGAAGAGTCGAGAGGCAGGAGGAAGAGAGGAGATTACTACAAGAGGGAGTGAGAAGGAAAAGTGTGAATTAGTACGAGGTTAACAGTTTTCAATATGCCTTACGCCAACCAGCCTTCCCTCAACCTGATGGAGCTGACGGAGGAGAATATCAAGTTTTCTATAGAGGACACTGATCTAAGGTGAGACACAGAGACAGACAGACAGGCAGACAGACAGAGAGAGAGAGACTGACTGACTGACCCTGTATTTTTGCACTTGTGAAGATTATGGGTCCCGCAGCCTATTAGAATGAGTTGCCGGTTAAGCATTTCTTCACGAGTGTCACGAAATCAGGGAGCTGGATAGATGTAAAACCTAACCTAACTGAATTCATGTGTAAATATCCAGTCTGACACCACCCATCTCTCACTGCAGCAGTTCTCACCCGTCTCATCAGTTGGAATTGCTCATCCTCAGTATTTTCAACCCATACATGACCATCACAGCAAAGATATAACAAAATTCAGGGGAAGTCACATCACACCCTGCTGCTGTGATGGTTCTCAATCAACTGGAGTCATTTTGAATGGCTTTTCCTCAAGTCAATGTTTCTAAAATCTTACATGAAAAAAAATAAATAAATAATGCATCACTTCCTGAACACAAACAAACCCTTCTCTTACACTAAAGAAAACAACAACAACAACAAAAAAACTAACCAACAATTCCCACATCATCTCGGCAGCGTGGCCAACAGCATCCGTCGCATCCTGATGGCCGAGACCCCAACCATCGCCATAGACTGGGTGCAGCTGGAGGAGAACTCAACAGTGCTTAGTGACGAGTTCATTGCTCACCGCATTGGCCTCATTCCCTTCACCTCGGACGAACGGATTGAACAGATGCAGTACTCCAGGGTGTGTGGAGGAGGAAAAGATGACAAGCTAGTTGGAGAGGAAGAGAAGGAGGGAGAACACAAAGGGAATGAATAGGAGGGAGGATATAGAGGAAATGAATAGGAGGGAGAATATAGAGGGAATGAATAAGAGGGAGAATATAGAGGGAATGAACAGGAGGGAGAATATAGAGGAAATAAATAGAAGGAAGAAGAATAATCGGAAAGCTAAGAAATAGAGAGATGGGAGGATGTGAAGAAGAAAAGCTAGTTGAAGAGGAGGGAGACTATAGAGGGAATGAATAGAAGAAAGAAAAGTGAATGGAAAACTAAAGAATAGAGAGGTAGGAGGAGATGAAGAATAAGAGTTAGTTCAAGAGAAGGAGGAAGAAGAATAGGGAGACTTTCTTTCTATCTTTCTTTTCTTTCACTGTCCACTTCCTCCTCCTTCTCATCTTTCTATTTATTTCCTCTATATTCTCGTTCCTTATTTTCCTCTCCAAACACTTCTATCTCTCTTCTATCCCTCTTTCTTTCTTTCTATTTCTCTTTTCCTTCACTTTCCACTTCCCTCTCCCTCTCATCTTTCTATTTATTTCCTCTATATTCTCACTCCTTTTCATCTCCAACCATTCTTCCATCTTTGCATCTTCCTCTTCCTCCTATCATTGCATCCTCCTCTTCCTGTAATTCACTCCCTCCTCTCCTTAGGACTGTTCCTGCACTGACTACTGCCCTGACTGTTCTGTGGAGTTCACCCTGGACGTCAAGTGCCAGGACGACCACACCAGGCAGATCACCACCGCTGACCTTAAGTCTTCTGACGCGCGGGTTATTCCTGTCACCTCCAGACACCGCGAGGATGAAGCCAGCGAGTACGGGGAGAGTGACGGTCAGTGCTCTTCTTTTTCTACTCTTTTACTGCGATACGAGACTATTAACTATATCAACAGCAGTGCATGAGGGAGAATGTGCGTTGGGAAAGAAACAGTAAGTGCGCTTTCTATCTCTCTCTCTTTTTTTAACTATTTCTTTGCAACACTAGGCTATTAACTACATGAACAGCAATGCATGGGGGGGAATATGTGTGGGGAAAATGATGGTGATTGCTCTCTCTCTCTTTCTTTTTTAACTTTTACTGTAATACAAGACAATTAACATCAATAGCAATACATGAGATCTTTATTAGCATCTGCAAGAAAGGAATGCATGAAAAAGAGTATATTTTGCAATTTCTACCCAGTTTAAAGATTTTAGGTCACTGGAACAAGTAAAGATGTTCTAGAGTAATCAGTTATCAGCTTCTTTTCTTTCCATACTTCACATATCATTCCTTTTCTTCACATCATTGCTCTACTTCTCATCACCCATCTCTTGGACACCAGCTTCTGTTCTTTTCCCATTTCTTCACCCATAAATCCATCTCTCCTTAACCCGACACTCACCCTTATACCCTCCGTCCCTCACCAGACATTCTCATCGTCAAACTCCGCAAGGGCCAGTCGCTGCGTCTCCGTGCCTACGCGGTCAAGGGGTTCGGCAAGGAGCACGCCAAGTGGAACCCAACCAGCAGCGTGGCCTTTGAGTACGACCCGGACAATGCTCTCCGCCACACCCTCCTGCCCAAACCAGAGGAGTGGCCCAAGAGCGAGTACTCCAACCTGGATGAGAACACACGTATGTACTGTTATTTTTTGTTCTTTTTCACCTTTTTTTTTCTTGTTTTCTTTCGGTTTCTTTTTTTCTTTCTTTGTCTCTTCACCTATTTTTTCTTCCTTTTTTTCTTTCAGTTTCTTTTTTTATTTTCTGTTTTCTTTCTTTGTCTCTTTTTTTCTCTTTTCCTGCTTTTTTTCTATTTCTTTCCATTTTATTTTATTTTTCGTGATGGGTGTTGCTGCTTGCACATGTTCACTCTCTTAATTGGGGACTGGCATCTCAGCTGGCCATTTTGTTTAGTTTTTATTGCCCTTGGCCAGATTTCCCCTCATGTACAAAAAAAATTGGTCTTTCAGTCCACCAACCAATGCATCGCCACACAGCACAGGCTCCTTTGATCCCATCACCTGACCCAACAAATTTTTCTTTAACCCATTCACTACTGGGACACATTTTTACAAGTTCGGGTGTGATTAGACAGTTTTATTGACATTAGGAAGGGTCAGAAGATTAATGGTCTGAGTCTGTTCTATTTTAATCCACACATCAAGTTTCTGTAGCTCTATAGATTGACAAATTATAATCAGAATAAATATGAAAATGCATCTCAGTAGTGAACATAATATGGAGAGTTCAGGAGATATGTTGGTGTGTGACTATTGCTGCACACCTTCAGTCAGTCCATCAACCAATGCCTCGCCACACAGCACAGGCTCCCTTTGATCCCGTCGGCAAACCCAACAAATTTTACTTCAACGTTGAGAGTTCTGGAGCGCTGAGACCCGAGAACCTGTTACTGATGGGCATTGCTGTGCTGAAGAAGAAGTTATCCGACATCCAGAACCAGCTGACCATGGAGGCACAGACTGATGCACTCACCATTAACTAACACAGAGGAGAGCCAGCCAGACACCAAGAGAAAGCAAGACAAGGTTTACCACAAAGCCTGACTGATTTAAGAGTGGCCCATTTGAAGACTGAAATTGAGTGGGTGTGTGTTTTTGCAGACTTAACAAAACGCACACTGGATTACCGAGTGCGTTTCAGTAACAACACCAGTGATTGAGGAGAGCTGGAACTAGACTGACTGCAGTTTGGTGTGTGTTTTTGCAGATTTACCAAAACACAGACTGGATTACTGTTTGTGTTTCAGTAACAACACCAGCAATTGAGGAAAGCTGGGACTAGATTAAGTGGTTTGGTGTGTGTTTGGAGACTTGGCGCTGAGACCCGAGAACCTGTTACTGATGGGCATTGCTGTGCTGAAGAAGAAGTTATCCGACATCCAGAACCAGCTGACCATGGAGGCACAGACTGATGCACTCACCATTAACTAACACAGAGGAGAGCCAGCCAGACACCAAGAGAAAGCAAGACAAGGTTTACCACAAAGCCTGACTGATTTAAGAGTGGCCCATTTGAAGACTGAAATTGAGTGGGTGTGTGTTTTTGCAGACTTAACAAAACGCACACTGGATTACCGAGTGCGTTTCAGTAACAACACCAGTGATTGAGGAGAGCTGGAACTAGACTGACTGCAGTTTGGTGTGTGTTTTTGCAGATTTACCAAAACACAGACTGGATTACTGTTTGTGTTTCAGTAACAACACCAGCAATTGAGGAAAGCTGGGACTAGATTAAGTGGTTTGGTGTGTGTTTGGAGACTTAACAAAACACAGACTGGATAACTGAGTGTATTTTTATAACAACGACAGGTGGAGCTAGATTGCAGAGTTGACTGTGGTTTGGTACTGACTCACTTAGATCACCTTACTAAGTGGTTTAATTCTGGGTTCCTAAGTGTGTCTGAAGGCTCCGGGAAAGACAGGAACCACTGCTACTAACCCACTAATTGTGTTGTTGTATCAGTCGTTCGTGTTTGGCTTTGCATGTGATAACTCAGATTGGTAGTGTCTTAACTCTTTCACTTCACTACAAGATCAATAACATCAGTACATCAGCATGAAATCTTTATTAGCATCTGTGAGAAAGGAATGCATGAAAAAGAGTATGTTTTGCAACTTCTACCCAGTTTAAATATGAAAAAAGTAAAGATGTCATGGAGTGATCAGTTATTAAGGAAAGATGGAGCAAATAGCAGTGAAAGGGTTAATGAACAGATAACATGCAAAGCACATCTCTGGTTCTGAGTAATAGAAGTTGATCATTTCATCATTTCATTTCAGTATTTATAAACAGTTAATTGATTTGATAACATTCTTAGTTGATGTCACACTACAAAACATTTAGAGGTCACCCATACTATTTATCTCCATCAGGTGGTTCCTTAAATTGTTAACTTTACCCATAATTCACTATCTATCCATCAATCTATCTCTCATCAGGTGGGTCCATAAATTAATGACTCTACCCATCATTCACTCACTACCTATCTGCCTTTACACGCCCTTGACTGGCCTCCATTTTGCATTATATTTTCTCACCCTCCCTTTCCTTTCCGTCCTTCCTTCCATCCCTTAGCCTCATTATCTCCTCATACTTTTCTTTCACCCTTGACTCCACAAAAAAGGGCATTATTTTCCCTCACAGTTTGTTCTGTCTCCATCCCTGCAGCCCAGTCAGAATTTGATCCATCTGGCAAACCCAACAAGTACTTCTTCAACGTAGAGAGTTCCGGCTCCCTCAAACCCGAGAACATTATCCTGATGGGCATTGCAGCGCTCAAGAAGAAACTGTCCGACCTGCAGAACCAGCTCAGCATGGAGGCCCAGAGTGATGCACTGGCTATCAACTAGTGCGTGTGTGTGTGTGTGTGTGTGTGTGTGTGTGTGTGTGTGTGTGTGTTGTCGTCATTGCTCTCACTGTCATTGGTCATCTCTGTGGTCCTTCTCTCATTTCCTATCAGTTTTTCTTTTTCCATTCTCTTATTTTCTGTTTTATATTTTGATGCGTCAGTCTCCTATCAGTCTTTTTTTACCCCTTATTTTTCTCTCCCATGGACTTTTCTCATTTTTTGTCGAAATTGCTTGGTTTGTTATAATTTTCCATGAGCCTTTCTTTTTTTCACTCTCTCTCTGTCTCATATTTCCTCTCCATTTCTCTCTCTTTGTCTCTAGGTTATTGTAAGTTATATCTTAACTTTAAAGGGATCAATTATAATTTCACGACAACAATTACGTGTCACTAAATATGTTAATAACTGTAAATCACAAGCTCCATCAAAATTTGCAAAGGATAATTACATGTATCAACATCTTCAATATAAAGTATCCACCAATCATATATCTCATTGCCTTTCACTTGATCCCTTCACAGCAATACAGCATTTCACCATAGTACACAGCAGAACAGCCACCACAAAGGCCATGGACTCTCCCCTCAGTGCTGTGATGGCTTCTCTCTATACGTTGGGAAGGGACAGATATATTTGTATCATGAGTAGAGGGAGAAGTGCTGATTAGTTTCGTTACATGGATGACGTGTTGGTGATAATGCCAAATAATGTAAATGTTGACAACAAGCGTAGGATGTTGAATGCAGTGAATGACTACAGGTACCTCCTCTCATGAAACAAAGCAATTGGGGCCATAATGGTACGTACAGTGGGCCTTGAGATCCACATGTGTACGGGTTCAGTCCTGGCCACAGTCTGAGGGGAGGTTGGGCATCCACTCAGGGTAATGGTTATCAAAAGGCTGGGATTTCAAATAGGAAGTCTCCATTAAGTGGTTTCCTTCACCCCATTTAAGACACCCTTTCACTACAATAAGATCACAATAGATACAGAACTCACCTGTATAGAGTTAATGATAAGCATGACACCTGCCCTTCCGTAGATGGCAGGTGTGATGGGCAGACATTACAGGGGACACCATAGCCCTCTGTACCCACTGTGAGGAGGGAGGCAAGCACACGGTGAAGCAAATTCAAGCAGATTAAGAAATGCAAAGGCATATTGAAAGCTAACCCACCCCACACACACAAACACATTTAAGAAAACCAATGGAACACTCAGTAAAAATAAATAGATTGATGCATTATGAAGGGAGCAAGTACAGGATGAAGTACTATTTTAATCCCCAAATTAGTTTATGAATCTGAATTAAATCACCAATTAAAAAGCAGAATGAATATAAAGTGCATCCCAGTACTGAGAGGGTTAAGAATAACACCCAAATTTATCAATCACTCAAGGACACGAAGAATAATAACACTAATGAACGTAAAATATTTTAATGTGTTTCGTACAGAACACAAAACGTTTAGGTACAGGGAGGAATGTTACGGTAAGGCGACAGACAACCATAGTAGAAGTACAGACAACACATATGCATAAATCAAGGTTACAATGCAGTGAACCAGTTACTATGACTCATAATGTGTTAGTATGATCTATTTACCTGAAAGATTTAATACTTCTTTTCTATGCTGTCAAAATAGCTTAGTTTTTTTCCTCTCTTATTTTTTTTTCTTGCATTTCTTCAGATTAATTTTTTCACGATAGCACCGCCAGTCACTACTCACTCATTTGTTCAGAGTGGCTGAGAAATTCCCCTATATGTCCTTTCTATCAATCTTCCCTATCCCACATTTTTTTATCAATCTTTCCTCTTTATCCTCTCTATCAAATGTCCTTTTAATCTTTTCTATCACCACACTCTTTAAATCAATCATTCCTACCCACACATCCTTTCAATCAACTCTTTTTATCAAACATCCTTTCAATCAATCTTTTCTATCACCACATCCTCTCCATCATTTCTTCCTGCCACACATCCTTTCAATCTAAACTTCGACTTTGACACTTTTCTTTTTAATCCCTCAATCTTTCTTCTATCAAACCTTCCTATCACTCCTTCCTATCATTCATTCCTGTCATTCCTTCCTATCAATTCAAACACTGCCATGGATTGCACCAGAGAGCTCTAGGGCCAGCGAGGGGTTCTGTAAAGGTGTCTTAAATCTTATCTCTGTCATAAAAACATGGACCAACAGAACATCGGAATACAAAACACAGAACAAGGAGGTCTTCACACAGAAAAATATACGATACGGATCATGAAAGCCGCGGGAAAATGCAAAACGTGAGTCGCCTCTTAAAAACTCCGCCGAAAAATGAAAATAAATCGAGAAATAAACAAAATGAATAAAATCTAAATGAAATAATATTAGCGAATAAATAAACTGAACCAACTTAGCTTCTGCCAAATGAATAAAATACATACCAAACAAATCTCCCATAAAAATAGAAAAAAAAAAACAAGAAACAAAAACTGGCAATTGGTCTTATACATCGAACAAAAAATAAATAAAACAAAAAAAATAAATAAATAAATAAATTCCTGAGATGAGGGAGGAACAAGTACAAAATAACCACAGCTTATCAACCATTTGTTCTTTTCAACTTGGAGTATTAATAGTAAAGTAATGCAGCACTGGACAAGCCACGTGTGCTGTGCTGCATTGGAGAGAACACCAACAGAACACTAGAAATACTTACACTGAACACTAAATAACATGAAGTTATACAAGAAGGAGGGAGAGAGAGAGAGAGAGAGAGAGAGCACACCAATGATAGATACAGATAGACAGAGATAAGAGGAATGCAGATGAACAGAGCACTTTGTAATAGACTTGACTGAATACTGAACAATGAATAACATGAGGAAGTGATACAAGAGAGAACAAGCCAATGATAGATAGATAGAAAGAGAGATAAGAGAATATAGATGAACAGATAGGGTAAAGAAAGGAAAATAGAGGTAGAGAGATAAATAGATAAAGGAGTGGTAGAGAAAAGGACAGATGAACAGATAGAAATAGATAGATGATAGATAGACATCCACAGACAGGGATAGACAGTTGGAGAGAGATAGAAAACTGATATACATAAAGTACAGATAGATGATAGAGATAAATAGGTAAAGAGATACAACTATATACAGACAGACAGAGACAGACAGACAAATAAGAGGGAGAAAAAAAGACAGAAAGTTAAGTCTAATTCTGTACTTCCTATTCTCTTTTCCATTTTTTCCACCCAAACCCTAAAAAATAAAAAATAAAATACAATGATTGAACAAGAGATGAACAACATGACTTTTACCATTAGTCGAACCATTACTGCTCTTAAAATACTACACGATACGTACTTACATACATACATACATACATACATAAATACTCTGAAACGTTATAGGTAAGATCTTTAAAGTTATGGTATATACACTCTTCACTCCATCGAAAAGTGAGAGGGAGTGGGGAGCTGAGATGACTAACTGAGGACCTTTCCTTCCTATTCTTCACTTGACACTGCACCAAAAAACAATTCTTCTCAACTCTGCCAAATATATTCACAAGGATGCCAGCCTGGTACACACACACACACACACACACACACATCAGGGAAAAAGGTCTGAATATTACAGTACAAAATGGATAAAAATAAGTGGTAAACGATAGGTATGTATGATAAGGTGTGGTGGCTTCCCTTACTTTCCTATGTACACTTAACAATACCGCATCACCACTGACGAAATATACCGATGACCAGAAAGATGAGGAGAAACATAATAATAATAATAATGAACAGACACCAAAAAAAAGAAGAAAATGTTTACAACTCCACCAGTCTCTTAATTTGGGCATTTTTTTACTACTTCACCAGTCTCAAGTTGGCTAACCTAACCTAATCATTATAAATTATTCACGGGGACTGTATATGGGGTTCAAATGACTCAGTATGGAAAGCTCTAACAGATGGGAAGGGTACAAAAAGCCAACCTGAGACTCGTAAAGACATTAAAAAATACACAAAAAAAGTAAAATGATATGTACACTTATTTTTACTACTATACAAACATGAAATACTTAAAAAAACACTTATACATCATCATATTGTGCTTCTATCAGTGACACATATAAAGGTATACACTTTTCTCCACCTCTGACTTTCCTTAAGCTCACAGCATGCCCATAAAGCCCAAAGTCCATTGCCAGCCCAGCCTCACCTCACCCTCACAAGCTTACCCCGTCACCCGTCACCCGTCACCCATCACCACACCTTCACTCACTCACCCATACTCAACACTCAAGTACACCCACAAATTCACTAAGATTTAAAGCTGTGACTCAAATTTTGTTATTACTGTTCCTTCTACTACTACTACCACTACCACTTTTGATATTATTACTTTTACAGACATGATTTTTCTATTACTTCTACTACAAATAACTATTACCACTACTACTATTACTTTTTCTGAGATACATTTCTACTTCTACAAATAACACTACAACAACAACTACCACTATTACTATCACTCCTCCTACTACTACTATCAATCCTTTACCACCACTACAACTATCAGTACAGCTCACCTATCCTAAGGCAAGCTATCCCGCAGCCTCAGACACAGCAGGGGGAGGTCAGAGCAGAGTGACAGGGGTGAGGGAGGGCAGCAGCAGGTCCACACAATTAAGCCACAGGTTAGCACAGGGTGGGTGGTAGGAGTGGCCACCGTAAGTCAGTCTGCTGCCACCCCCCGTCAGGCACACACCACACACCTCCCCCTCCCCCATGTGGTTGTCGTTCTCGTCACTGCTGCTGTCTGTCTCCGGCTGTGGGTGGAGAGAGAGAGAGAGAGAGAGAGGGAAGATGAGATAGATACAGGGAGGTTTTAAGATATTCATGACTGACTTTGGGGTGATTTTATTGATCTTTTAGGGGACTGGCAAATTAGAGGGATTTTCATTTTCATTGTTTTTGTTGCTCTTGGCCAGTTTTCCCTTCCTACATAAAAAATAGAGACAAGGATGAATACAGTTACCTTACGAGCGATAATAAGGCATACAAAATAAAGATAAAAAGATAACGTAGACAAAAATGGATATATAAATTTATACCTCATCATATATTACAGTACAACTTGATATATTACTGAAAAAAAGAAGAAAACACACACACACACACACAAACACTCCACCCACCTTAACAATAGCATTCTCCGCCCCCGCCAGTATATCCTCCCAGAGTGTACGTGCCTGGGACAGCAGTTCATCCACTCTGGTGCTGGTGGTGACTCTGCGACTGGAGCTGCCAATGCGACCACACACCAGCCACACCTCCTGAACGTCTGTTGGGGGTGTGAGGGAGACAGAGAGTGGTGAGTCAGGGAAACAGTGACTAAGAGACAAAAACGAGTAAGATTTCATTAACCGTCCTCAAAGTAGAAAAAACAGTTTAGAACCACAAGACAAAAAAATGAAATAAAGAGAATAATAATGAATAAAAGAAAGAAGAAAGGAAAAAAATAGAAACCAGGATAAAAGAAAAATACAAAAAACAAGAAAAAAGACAATAAATAACCCAGAATAAAGAGAAATACACAGAAAATATAGGAAAAAGAATAAAATTAAAAAAATAGAAAATAAACATAATAAAAATAAACAAAAAAATACAAAACAGAAGCAAATCAAAACCACAAGAAAGATGAGACTCACTGGCGAGGTAATCCTGCATCTGTGTGGTGGCGAGGACCTGAGTCTTGAGGGAGGCGGGAAGGGCTAGGCTGGACAGAATACCATGGGCCTCCTCCAGCAGCTTGACACTCCCCTCCAGACACCTTTCCCAGGACCCCGTGTGTGCTTCCCCTGGCGGCTGCGTGTCCTGGGGGGGGTGATGATAGTGGTGGTGGTGGTGATGCTGGTTAGTTTTTATTCATTCATCTGTTTATACAATGTGGGATTTTTATGGAAATTTAAGTGAAGTTTGGCTACACTATGAATTTTTGTTAGATTTTATTATTTATACAAGTTGGGCTTTTTGTGGGAATTTATGGGGTAAAATGGAGACCTACAATCTGAAAGTCCACCCATTTAGTAACCATTACCCCGAGTGGATGCCCAATCTCCCGAGAACACAATACAAAGATTACAGTATTATCTCTCTATGCAATCCTATTTTAAATCTCTCTCTTTCTCTCTCTCTCTCTGTCTGTCTCACCCTGCTGGCCTCCTCCCTGATGATGCTGTACTTGTCCACCAGACCCCCAGAGCTACAGTAGGAGTCTATCACATTCCCTGCTGGCCCTGAGGTGCTCTGCTGGGGCGGGAGGCTGCTACTACTGCTGCTGCTGCTGCCGTTGTTGTTGCTACTCACTCCTGGGAGAAGATTGGAGGGATCATTCATTTGTTTGTTGGGGTGGAGCTGTGTTGTGTAAGGAATGGGAGGTAATGGGTAGAAATGAACACAGGTTTGAAGTACATGTGGTGTTAATTTGATAGGGATATGGGAGAAGAAATAGGACAAGGAGAAGAAGGGAGAGGAGGAGGAGGAGGAGAAGAAGGAGGAGGAGAAGGAGGAGGAGGAGGAGAAGGAAGAGAAGGAGAAGGAGGAGGAGGAAAGAAAAGAAAACAAATTAGAAAAAGGTTGAAATGGTGAAGAATAAGAACAAGAATAAAAGAAACATGAAAAAGATTAAGAAAAGAAGAAAAAAGAACGAAGGAAAAAAACTGAAAATAGAAAAAAAAACTAAGAAAAAACAGACATCAAAGAAGAAAGAAGAAAAATATGAAAAAGAATAAGAAAAAAGACAACAAAAGAAAAAGAAAACAGCAAAAGATGAAGAACATAATTATCCTTACCACCACCACCACCACCACCATTGTTGCCCTTCAATCCTGCTGGTGCTGCTGCTGTTGGTGGTGTGGAGTCGAGGGTCAGACCACCAAACTGATCATCCAGACACCCGACATCACTCCGGCTGGAAAAACAATGTAAGTAAATGAGAATGGAAAAGGAAAAGTGTGCAAGTAAATGAGGACAGAAGAGAAAAGAATGTAAATGAGAAAGCAAAGAGAAATAATGTAAATAAATGAAAATGGAAAAGGAAAAGTGTGCAAGTAAATGAGGAAAGAAGGGAAAAGAATGTAAATGAGAAGGCAAAGGGAAATAATGTAAATCAATGAGAATGGAAAGGAAAAGTATGCAAGTAAATGAGGAAGGAAGGAAAATGGATGTAAATGTGAAAGCAAAGGGGAAAGAATGTAAATAAATGAGAATGGAAAGGATATGATAAGATTACTCCCCACCCTGTAGACCACAACTAAGTAAACACACACACACACACACACAATGTACATTACAACCCACAAGCTGATCATCAAGTTGGGAGTTATTGACAATGATGAAATAATGCTTAGGGAAAGAGGAGATTCCAAATGAACACGAGGACATTCAATGAAACAAAGGAAAGGACGAGGCCTAAGGGACACAGAGAGACACAGCCTTCCACAGAGGAGTATCGAAACCTGGAATAATTTAACAGAAGCAATAATAACAGCAACAAGTGTACACCAATTCAAAAAGAGACAAGATAAGAATAGAAACAGAAACGGAACCACACCAGATTCACTCGAGCCCTGTAAATCTCAACTAGGTAAACACACACCAGTCTCTTAACCTACCCTAACCTAATCTAACCTTACCTGTGCTGAAGGAAGAGGTCAGGGGAGTGATTGGAGCCGAGATTATCAGACGTTTCCACCCCAACTGTCATCTCCAGGCCGGGCAACTCAAGGCTGACGGGAAAGAAGGCTGCGTTAGTCATACTGTGTTGGCTGTGGTGGTGAGTAGGTTAGCTTAGGTTAGGTTAGGTTACACACACTAAGGACTGGCAAATGAGTGGGCTTTTTATCTTCATTGTTTTTGTTACCTTTGGCCAATTTCACCCTCTTACACACACACACACACACACACACACACACACACACACACCCTCCCTTCACCTACCTACCTTGCAACAGACTGAGTTTCTCCAAGGTTCTCCATATGAGAGGGCAAGGACTGGCTGCCCCCACCAAGACCACCTCCTCCTGCTCCTCCTCCTCCTCCTCCTGCAGGCCCCATGAAGTCCCCAAAGTCCTCCTCCTCCTCCTCATCCTCCCCGCCACTCCCCACCTGTGCAAATAACTGAGATTGAGTGGCTGGAGGTGAAGTGAAGATAATGGGGATTTTTATATGTGGTGAGAAAATGTATGAGATTGGATATAGAGGAATGAATGGCAATAAAAGTATAAGAGAAATATAACTATGGGACAAAATAAAGGGGAATAATACACTAGAATGTACAAAAACTATAGGATGAAATAAAGTAAAGTTTGAAAATAGTAAGAGTGAAAAAAAATATTGAAAATAAATCAGGATCTCAGAATGACAGAAAATAAAACTGGAGATAAGTGAAAAAAAAGAAAAAGTGTGCAAAACTATAGAAGAGAATAAGATGTAAAAAGATGAAATAAGAAAAAAAAGAAAAATAGAAATAGCACCACAATATAATAGGAAAGAAAAATAAATTGCAGAAAAAAATATACAAAAACAATTAAATAAGACAAAAAACACACACACTCTTACTTTGAGCCAAGGAACAGAGAGGGCAGGGGGCGGCGGCGGCAGCAAACCCCCAGAGCCATTAGAAGCCGAGGCAGGTGGAGCTGAGATGGCGGGCGGAGCAGCTTCCTCAAACTCTCCAAACGGATCATTCCAGCTGTTTTCCTCCTTCCGTTTCTGCTCCTCTTCTGCGCGTTTCATTGCCTCGTGGATGTCGGCATAGTTGTCCGGCTGCTTGGGGGCAAAGGCACTGCTGAAATCCGCCTCAAAAGTCTGCGTGTCAGGGAGTGCCTCGGGTGGGGTGCTGTAGACCTCAAAGCTTATCGGGGAGGTGTTGCTGGTTCCTGACGCGCTCTGACACTGCAGTAAGCTGGGGATGGTTGAGGAGGTGCTCTGGGCAAGGCTGAGACTGGCCACCTCACTGCTGCAGAACTCCCCAAAGCTGTCGTCTGCCGGTTCACTTTCGTTTCCTCCCGTCTCCGCCGTTGACAGTCCAGTGATCTCCCGGAACACAGCGTACTTGTCCTCTGCTAACCCTGACTTCTCCGGCTGCAGGACTGACGGAGCAGCAAGGTTGGGGGTAGCAGCAGCAGCACCAGTAGTAGTAGTAGTAGTAGTAGCAATAGCAGTAGTAGAGACACCACTAACTGCATTTCCCTGAGGTACACCGGGCAGGGACGCACTTTGGAAATCATCAAAATCATCGTCGAAACTTGCAGTCGGGGAGAGTTCAGGGGACAGGCCAAGTTTGGGGAGATTCATGGCTTTATTCTTATCAACCTGTGGGACGTCGGACTTCTGGTTCCCCGGTGCCGTCACAGGAGGCCACACACCAGTACCTGCCTGCTGTGGTGGTGCCTGTGCTGGTGTGAAGCCTTGCGACGCTACAGATACCTGAGGTGGTGCAGCGGTACTTGGAACGCTGACACTCACAAAGTCATCAAATTCATCGTCATCATTGGTCTGGTGCGTTGAGTTGGTTTCTGCCTGTTGCTTCTTGGCCTGTAGGTAATCCTGGACCAGTGGAGCCAGTGCTGGGTGGTCTATGAGGGGCAGGAGAGGCTCAGTGGTGGCCGCCAAGACATCTGGACCTGTGATTGGTTGTCCAGACTGTGTGGAAGGGACAGTGAGGTCAGATTAGATTACTGTGTATGTGAAAATGTTAAAATAGAAGTGTGATATGTGTGTGTAAGAGAGTATTGTGAGATTAGGTTACTGTGTATATGTGAAAATGTTAAAATAAAAAAACACACAAGTGCACACACAGAGGTAAATATCAAAACACAACAAACAAAGACACAAACACACACAACACACAATAACGTGCAAAATTAAAAAGGAAACAATAAACCACCCATACCAACAAAAAACACACACAAACACACACACACAGATAAAATACTAAACACACAACAAACACACACACACACACACACACACACACACACCTGCACCACTGCCACAAGAGCCAGCAGCGCCACAAACTCCTCCTGTGTGAGCTGTCCTGGCGCTGTGCAGTTCACCATCTCCCACAGCACTCCCAGAAGAGGTGGCGGGAGGGCTGTCTTCATCAACAACATGTAAGCCCTACTGGTGTCCACCCACGCCTCTGCCCCGGCCACCAGCCCCACCGCCCTCTTGTACACCTCAGGCACTGCACCAGCATCCTTCAGCCACTGTGGGAGGATAACAGGACTCTTCCCTTCCTTCCTAGCACCAGTGATGTCTCCCATCGCCCCAGGTGCTACAGGGGGTGCTGGGGCTGCGGCTGTGTTGTTTGGGGCTGCGTTGGTGGTGGTGTCTTGGCTTGGGTGTACAGGGTGTTCTGCTGCGGCGGCAGTGGTGGTGGTGG
>CM035209.1:9236811-9256850 GCA_020233015.1 Callinectes sapidus | reverse complement strand
GTGCTGATTACTTTCGTTATGTGGACGACGTGTTGGTGATAATGCCAAATAATGTAAATGTTGACAACAAGTGTAGGATGTTGAATGCAGTGAACGAGTACAGGTACCTCCTCTCATGAAACAAAGCAATTGGGGCTATAATGGTACAGTGGGCCTTGAGATCCACATGTATACGGGTTCAAATCCTGGCCACAGTCTGAGGGGAGGTTGGGCACCCACTCAGGGTAATGGTTATCAAAAGGCTGCACTTTCAAATAGGAAGTCTCCATTAAGTGGTTTCCTTTACCCCATTTAAGACACCCTTTCACTACAATAAGATCACAATAGATATAGAACTCACCTGTATAGAGTTAATGATAAGCATGACACCTGCCCTTCCATAGATGGCAGGTGTGATGGGCAGACATTACAGGGGACACCATAGCCCTCTGCACCCACTGTGAGGAGGGAGGCAAGCACACGGTGAAGCAAATTCAAGCAGATTAAGAAATGCAAAGGCATATTGAAAGCTAACCCACCCCACACACACAAACACATTTAAGAAAACCAATGGAACACTCAGTAAAAATAAATAGATTGATGCATTATGAAGGGAGCAAGTACAGGATGAAGTACTATTTTAATCCCCAAATTAGTTTATGAAGCTGAATTAAATCACCAATTAAAAAGCAGAATGAATATAAAGTGCATCCCAGTACTGAGAGGGTTAAGAATAACACCCAAATTTATCAATCACTCAAGGACACGAAGAATAATAACACTAATGAACGTAAAATATTTTAATGTGTTTCGTACAGAACACAAAACGTTTAGGTACAGGGAGGAATGTTACGGTAAGGCGACAGACAACCATAGTAGAAGTACAGACAACACATATGCATAAATCAAGGTTACAATGCCGTGAACCAGTTACTATGACTCATAATGTGTTAGTTTGATCTATTTACCTGAAAGATTTAATACTTCTTTTCTATGCTGTCAAAATAGCTTAATTTTTTTCCTCTCTTTTCTTTTTTTTCTTGCGTTTCTTATGTCAGATTAATTTTTTTTATGATAGCACCGCCAGTCACTACTCATTCGTTTGTTCAGAGTGGCTGAGAAATTCCCCTATATGTCCTTTCTATCAATCTTCCCTATCCCACATTTTTTTATCAATCTTTCCTCTTTATCCTCTCCATCAAATGTCCTTTTAATCTTTTCTATCACCACACCCTTTAAATCAATCCTTCCTACCTACCACACATCCTTTCAATCAATCCTTTTTATCAAACATCCTTTCAATCAATCTTTTCTATCACCACATCCTCTCCATCATTTCTTCCTGCCACACATCCTTTCAATCTAAACTTTGACAGGGATTGCACTTTTCTTTTTAATCCCTCAATCTTTCTTCCATCAAATCTTCCTATCACTCCTTTCTATCATTCATTCCTGTCATTCCTTCCTGTCAATTCAAACACTGCCATGGATTGCACCAGAGAGCTCTAGGGCCAGCGAGGGGTTCTGTAAAGGTGTCTTAAATCTTATCTCTGCCGTGAAAACAAGACCTGGACCAACAGAACATCGGAATACAAAACACAGAACAAGGAGGTCTTCACACAGAAAAATATACGATACGGATCATGAAAGCCGCGGGAAAATGCAAAACGTGAGTCGCCTCTTAAAAACTCCGCCGAAAAATGAAAATAAATTGAGAAATAAACAAAATTAATAAAATCTAAATGAAATACAATTAGCGAGTAAATAAACTGAACCAACTTTGCTTCTGCCAAATGAATAAAATACATACCAAACAAATCTCCCATAAAAATAGAAAAAAAAAAACAAGAAACAAAAACTGGCAATTGGTCTTATACATCGAACAAAAAATAAATAAAACAAAAAAAATAAATAAATAAATAAATTCCTGAGATGAGGGAGGAACAAGTACAAAATAACCACAGCTTATCAACCATTTGTTCTTTTCAACTTGGAGTATTAATAGTAAAGTAATGCAGCACTGGACAAGCCATGTGTGCTGTGCTGCATTGGAGAGAACACCAACAGAACACTAGAAATACTTACACTGAACACTGAATAACATGAGGAAGTTATACAAGAGGGAGAGAGAGAGAGAGAGAGAGAGAGAGAGAGAGAGCACACCAATGATAGATACAGATAGACAGAGATAAGAGGAATGCAGATGAACAGAGCACTTTGTAATAGACTTGATTGAATACTGAACAATGAATAACATGAGGAAGTGATACAAGAGAGAACAAGCCAATGATAGATAGAGATAGAGAGAGATAAGAGAATATAGATGAACAGATAGGGTAAAGGAAGGAAAATAGAGGTAGAGAGATAAATAGAGCAAGAAGTGGTAGAGAAAAGGATAGATGGACAGATAGAAATAGATAGATGATCGATAGACATACACACAGGGATAGACAGACAGGCAGACAGTTGGAGAGAGATGGAAAACTGATATACATAAAGATGGATGATAGAGACAGAGATAAATAGGTAAAGAGATAGAAGTATATACAGACAGAGATAAAGACAGACAGACAAATAAGAGGGAGAAAAAAAGACAGAAAGTTAAGTCTAATTCTGTACTTCCTATTCTCTTTTCCATTTTTTTTTCCACCCAAACCCTAAAAAATAAAATAAAAATACAATAACTGAACAAGAGATGAACAACATGACTTATAGCATTAGTCGAACCATTACTGCTCTTAAAATACTACACGATACGTACTTACATACATACATAAATACTCTGAAACGTTATAGGTAAGATCTTTAAAGTTATGGTATATACACTCTTCACTCCATCGAAAAGTGAGAGGGAGTGGGGAGCTGAGATGACTAACTGAGGACCTTTCATTCCTATCCTTCACTTGACACTGCACCAAAAAACAATTGTTCTCAACTCTGCCAAATATATTCACAATGATGCCAGCCTGGTACACACACACACACACACACACACACACACACACACACACATCAGGGAAAAAGGTCTGAATATTACAGTACAAAATGGATAAAAATAAGTGGTAAACGATAGGTATGTATGATAAGGTGTGGTGGCTTCCCTTACTTTCCTATGTACACTTAACAATACCGCATCACCACTGACGAAATATACCGATGACCAGAAAGATGAGGAGAAACATAATAATAATAATAATGAACAGACACCAAAAAAAAGAAGAAAATGTTTACAACTCCACCAGTCTCTTAATTTGGGCATTTTTTTACTACTTCACCAGTCTCAAGTTGGCTAACCTAACCTAATCATTATAAATTATTTGCAGGGGCTGTATATGGGGTTCAAATGACTCAGTATGGAAAGCTCTAACAGATGGGAAGGGTACAAAAAGCCAACCTGAGACTCGTAAAGACGTTAAAAAATACACAAAAAAGTAAAATGATATGTACACTTATTTTTACTACTATACAAACATGAAATACTTAAAAAAACACTTATACATCATCATATTGTGCTTCTATCAGTGACACATATAAAGGTATACACTTTTCTCCACCTCTGACTTTCCTTAAGCTCACAGCATGCCCATAAAGCCCAAAGTCCATTGCCAGCCCAGCCTCACCTCACCCTCACAAGCTTACCCCGTCACCCGTCACCCGTCACCCGTCACCACACCTTCACTCACCCATCCACACTCAACACTCAAGTACACCCACAAATTCACTAAGATTTAAAGCTGTGACTCAAATTTTGTTATTACTGTTCCTTCTACTACTGCTACCACTACTACTTTTGATATTATTACTTTAACAGACATGATTTTTCTATTACTTCTATTACAAATAACTATTACCACTACTACTATTACTTTTTCTGAGATACATTTCTACTTCTACAAATAACACTACAACAACAACTACCACTATTACTATCACTCCTCCTACTACTACTATCAATCCTTTACCACCACTACAACTATCAGTACAGCTCACCTATCCTAAGGCAAGCTATCCCGCAGCCTCAGACACAGCAGGGGGAGGTCAGAGCAGAGTGACGGGGGTGAGGGAGGGCAGCAGCAGGTCCACACAATTAAGCCACAGGTTAGCACAGGGTGGGTGGTAGGAGTGGCCACCGTAAGTCAGTCTGCTGCCACCCCCCGTCAGGCACACACCACACACCTCCCCCTCCCCCATGTGGTTGTCATTCTCATCACTGCTGCTGTCTGTCTCCGGCTGTGGGTGGAGAGAGAGGGAGAGGGAAGATGAGATAGATAAAGGGAGGTTTTATGATATTCTTCACTGACTTTTGGTTGATTTTATGGATTTTTTAGGGGACTGGCAAATTAGAGGGATTTTCATTTTCATTGTTTTTGTTGCTCCTGGCCAGTTTTCCCCACTTAATAAAAAATACAGACAAGGATGAATGCAGTTGCCTTAGAGAGATAATAAAGCATACAAAATAAAGATAAAAAGATGACATAGACAAAGATAAAGAAAGACCTTGCAGAGAAAAATGGATATAGAAATGTATACCTCATTATATATTACAGTACAATTTGATATATTATTGAAAAAAAGAAGAAAAACACACACACACACACTCCACCCACCTTGACAATAGCATTCTCCGCCCCCGCCAGTATGTCCTCCCAGAGTGTGCGTGCCTGGGAGAGCAGTTCATCCACTCTGGTGCTGGTGGTGACCCTGCGACTGGAGCTGCCAATGCGACCACACACCAGCCACACCTCCTGAACGTCTGTTGGGGGTGTGAGGGAGACGGAGAGTGGTGAGTCAGGGAAACGGTGACTAAGAGACAAAAACGAGTAAGATTTCATGAACCGTCCTCAAAGTAGAAAAAGCGCTTTAGAACCACAAGACAAAAAAAAATGAAATAAACAGAATAATAATGAAAAAAAGAAAGAAGAAAGGAGAAGAATAGAAACCAGGATAAAAGAAAAATACAAAAAACAAAAAAAGAAAATAAATAACCTAGAATAAAAAGAAATACACAGAAAATATAGGAAAAAGAATAAAAATAAAAAAAAATAAAAAATAAACATAATAAAAATAAACAAAAAATTACAAAACGGAAGCAAATCAAAACCACAAGAAAGAGGAGACTCACTAGCGAGGTAATCCTGCATCTGTGTGGTGGCGAGGACCTGAGTCTTGAGGGAGGCGGGGAGGGCCAGGCTGGACAGGATACCATGGGCCTCCTCCAGCAGCTTGACACTCCCCTCCAGACACCTTTCCCAGGACCCCGTGTGTGCTTCCCCTGGCGGCTGCGTGTCCTGGGGGTGGTGATGGTGGTAGTGGTGATGCTGGTTAGTTTTTATTTATTTATCTGTTTATATAATGTGGGCTTTTTATGGAGATTTAAGTGAAGTTTAAGTATGTCTACACTACAAATTTTTATTAGATTTTATTACTTATACAACTTGGGCTTTTTGTGGGAATTTATGGGGTAAAATGGAGGCCTACAATCTGAAAGTCCACCCATTTAGTAACAGTTGCCCCAAGTGGATGCCCAATCTCCCCTCAGACCATGGCCAGGATTTGAACCCGCGTACTTGGGAATCTCAAGACACCCACAGCGCACATATGGTTCCACTGTACCATGGCAACCCCAACAGTTTTGTAATGGTAATTTGTAATAATGAAGCAAGAACAATACAAAGATTACAGTATTATCTCTCTATGGAACCCTATTTTAAATCAATCCATTCTCTCTCTCTCTCTCTCTCTGTCTCTGTCTCTCACCCTGCTGGCCTCCTCCCTGATGATGCTGTACTTGTCCACCAGACCCCCAGAGCTACAGTAGGAGTCTATCACGTTCCCTGCTGGCCCTGAGGTGCTCTGCTGGGGCGGGAGGCTGCTACTACTGCTGCCGTTGTTGTTGTTGTTGTTGCTACTCATTCCTGGGAGAAGATTGGAGAGATAATTCATTTGTTTGTTGGGGTGGAGCTGTGTTGTGTAAGGAATGGGAGGTACAGAGGAGGATGCAATGGGTAGAAATGAACACAGGTTTGTAGTGCATGTGGTGTTAATTTGATAGAGATATGGGAGAAGAAGTAGGACAAGAAGGAGGAGGGAGAGGAGGAGAAGGAGGAGGAGGAGGAGAAGAAGAGAAGGAGGAGGAGGAGGAGAAGAAGAGAAGGAGAAGAAGATGGAGAAGGAGGAGAACAGGAGGAGGAAAGAAAAGAAGAAAACAAATTAGAAAAAGGTTGAAATGGTGAAGAATAAGAACAAGAATAAAAGAAACATGAAAAAGATTAAGAAAAGAAGAAAAAAGAACGAAGGAAAAAAACTGAAAATAAAAACACTAAGGAAAAACAGACATCAAAGAAGAAAGAAGAAAAATATGAAAAAGAATAAGAAAAAAAGACAGAAAAAGAAAAAAGAAAACGGCAAAAGATGAAGAACATAGTTATCCTTACCACCACCACCACCACCACCACTGTTGCCCTTCTGTCCTGCTGGTGCTGCTGTTGGTGGTGTGGAGTCGAGGGTCAGGCCACCAAACTGGTCATCCAGACACCCGACATCACTACGGCTGGAAAAACAATGTAAATAAATGAGAATGAAAAGGAAAAGTATGCAAGTAAATGAGGACAGAAGAGAAAAAAATGTAAATGAGAAAGCAAGGGAGAATAATGTAAATAAATGAGAATGGAAAGGATATGATGAGATTACTCCCCATCCTGTAGACCACAACTAAGTAAACACACACACAGACAAACACACACACACACACACACACACACAATGTACATTACAACCCACAAGCTGACCATCAAGTTAGGAGTTATTGACAATGATGAACTAATGCTTAGGGAAACAGGAGATTCAAAATGAACAAGAGGACATTCAATGGAACTAAGGAAAGGACAAGACTTAAGGGACACAGAGAGACACAGCCTTCCACAGAGGAGTATTGAAAACCTGGAATAATTTAACAGAAGCAATAATAACAGCAACAAGTGTACACCAATTCAAAAAGAGACAAGATAAGAATAGAAACAGAAACAGAACCACACCAGATTCACTCGAGCCCTGTAAATTTCAACAAGGTAAACACACATCAGTCTCTTAACCTACCCTAACCTAACCTAACCTTACCTGTGCTGAAGGAAGAGGTCAGGGGAGTGATTAGAGCCGAGATTATCAGACGTTTCCACCCCAACTGTCATCTCCAGGCCGGGCAACTCAAGGCTGACGGGAAAGAAAGTTGCGTTAATCATACTGTGTTGGCTGTGGTGTTGAGTAGGTTAGCTTAGGTTAGGTTAGGTTACACACACTAAGGACTGGCAAATGAGTGGGCTTTTTATCTTCATTGTTTTTGTTACCTTTGGCCATTTCACCCTCTTACACACACACACACACACACACACCCCTCCACCTACCTACCTTGCAACAGACTGAGTTTCTCCAAGGTTCTCCATATGAGAGGGCAAGGACTGGCTGCCCCCACCAAGACCACCTCCTCCTGCTCCTCCTCCTCCTCCTCCTGCAGGCCCCATGAAGTCCCCAAAGTCCTCCTCCTCCTCCTCATCCTCCCCGCCACTCCCCACCTGTGCAAATAACTGAGAGTGAGTGGCTGGAGGTGAAGTGAAGATAATGTGGATTTTTATATGTGGTGAGACAATGTATGAGATTAGATATAGAGGAATGAATGGCAATGAAAGTATAAAATTGGAGATAAGTGAGAAAAAAAGTGTGCAAAACTATAGAAGAGAATAAGAAGTAAAAAGTAAGATGGAATAAGATAAGGAAACAAGAAAAAGAAAAATAGCACCACAATATAATAGAAAAGTAAAATAAATTGCAGAAAAAACTATACAAAAACAATGAAATAAGACAAAAACATACACACACACACTCTTACTTTGAGCCAAGGAACAGAGAGGGCAGGAGGCGGCGGCGGCAGCAAACCCCCAGAGCCATTAGAAGCCGAGGCAGGTGGAGCTGGGACGGTGGGCGGAGCAGCTTCCTCAAACTCCCCAAACGGATCATTCCAGCTGTTTTCCTCCTTCCGTTTCTGCTCCTCCTCCGCGCGTTTCATTGCCTCGTGGATGTCGGCATAGTTGTCCGGCTGCTTGGGGGCAAATGCACTGCTGAAATCTGCCTCAAAAGTCTGTGTGTCGGGGAGTGCCTCGGGTGGGGTGCTGTAGACCTCAAAGCTTATCGGGGAGGTGTTGCTGGTCCCTGACGCGCTCTGACACTGTAGTAAGCTGGGGATGGTTGAAGAGGTGCTCTGGGCAAGGCTGAGACTGGCCACCTCACTGCTGCAGAACTCCCCAAAGCTGTCGTCTGCCGGTTCACTTTCGTTTCCTCCCGTCTCCGCCGTTGACAGTCCAGTGATCTCCCGGAACACAGCGTACTTGTCCTCTGCTAACCCTGACTTCTCCGGCTGCAGGACTGACGGAGCAGCAAGGTTGGGGGTAGCAGCAGCAGCACCAGTAGTAGTAGTAGTAGTAGTAGCAATAGCAGTAGTAGAGACACCACTAACTGCATTTCCCTGAGGTACACCGGGCAGGGACGCACTTTGGAAATCATCAAAATCATCGTCGAAACTTGCAGTCGGGGAGAGTTCAGGGGACAGGCCAAGTTTGGGGAGATTCATGGCTTTATTCTTATCAACCTGTGGGACGTCGGACTTCTGGTTCCCCGGTGCCGTCACAGGAGGCCACACACCAGTACCTGCCTGCTGTGGTGGTGCCTGTGCTGGTGTGAAGCCTTGCGACGCTACAGATACCTGAGGTGGTGCAGCGGTACTTGGAACGCTGACACTCACAAAGTCATCAAATTCATCGTCATCATTGGTCTGGTGCGTTGAGTTGGTTTCTGCCTGTTGCTTCTTGGCCTGTAGGTAATCCTGGACCAGTGGAGCCAGTGCTGGGTGGTCTATGAGGGGCAGGAGAGGCTCAGTGGTGGCCGCCAAGACATCTGGACCTGTGATTGGTTGTCCAGACTGTGTGGAAGGGACAGTGAGGTCAGATTAGATTACTGTGTATGTGAAAATGTTAAAATAGAAGTGTGATATGTGTGTGTAAGAGAGTATTGTGAGATTAGGTTACTGTGTATATGTGAAAATGTAAAAATAAAAAAACACACAAGCACACACACAGAGGTAAAATATCAAAACAAAACAAACAAAGACACAAACACACACAACACACAATAACGTGCAATATTAAAAAGGAAACAACAAACCACCCATACTAACAAAAAAAAACACAAACACACACACACACACACACAGATAAAATACTAAACACACACACACACACACACACACACACACACACACACACACACACACACACACACACACACACCTGCACCACCGCCACAAGAGCCAGCAGCGCCACAAACTCCTCCTGTGTGAGCTGTCCTGGCGCAGTGCAGTTCACCATCTCCCACAGCACTCCCAGAAGAGGTGGTGGGAGGGCTGTCTTCATCAACAACATGTAAGCCCTACTGGTGTCCACCCACGCCTCTGCCCCGGCCACCAGCCCCACCGCCCTCTTGTACACCTCAGGCACTGCACCAGCATCCTTCAGCCACTGTGGGAGGATAACAGGACTCTTCCCTTCCTTCCTAGCACCAGTGACGTCTCCCATCGCCCCAGGTGCTACAGGGGGTGCTGGGGCTGCGGCTGTGTTGTTTGGGGCTGCGTTGGTGGTGGTGTCTTGGCTTGGGTGTACAGGGTGTTCTGCTGTGGCGGCGGCAGTGGTGGTGGTGGTAGTGGTGGTGATTGGGGTGGTTTTCTGTGGGTATTTAAAGTGGAATGTTTTTTAAAAGATTGGAATGTAAGTTTTTTTAAAGGGTTTTTTTCATCTGTTTGTAGTGAAGATAAGTAAACGAAGGAAGAAGGTAATGTGGATCTTTTTCAAATGAAGACAATTCAATGAGGTAACTACATTGACAATTAAGAAAAAAGAGTAACATTAACATTAACATACCCATTCAAAGTCTTATCTATTTTTTCACAATAATGATAAGTAAATAAAGGAAACAAACCATGAAGTATCTTGCCAATTTCTGCCAATACAAGGGACAACACATGCTTTCACTCAGTGCAAGGAAATGCTGCCTGACACTGAACTAGTCTAATGCCGCCATCTTCTTATCTCCCCATCTCTCCCACACTCACTTCAAGAACCAGATGATATCAACACCTTCAGTACTGAGATGCACTTTCATATTCACTCTTATCTTTTGTCAATTTTATACAGCTTCAGAAACTCATGTGGGGATTAAAATAGCACAGACTCTAGCCATTAATCTTCTGACCTCCATAGACCTTTCCTAATATCAATGAAATTGTCTGATTACACTCAAAACTCATGGTAATAATGTGGCCCAGTAGTGCAAGGGGCGAGTGCATATCCTCACCTTGCATTATGGGTTTCTAAGTGACTTGTTAGGGAGATTACACATTAGGGAGGTTCCCATGGTATATTTCAGTGGTTAGTTGAAATTAGATTGGAACGTTAAGGTAAAGTAGAGAGAAGTATTAAGATATTAGATTTTACAGAGTTTTGGGAGTAACTATTTAATATATATATATATATATATATATATATATATATATATATATATATATATATATATATATATATATATATATATATATCAGGTCATTGATAAATAAAAGAACACAAAAAAAATAACATATAAACCAATAATCTAGAACTGTGAACAAGATAATCTCACGACCACCACCACCACCACCACCACCACCACCACAGCTGTCACCATTCCCACACTTATCACTCACACAGGCATCCTTTCTCACCCTCCCCACTACACAAACCCACACCCTGACTTCATTATATTTTAGTCTCCTGCCATTCTCTCTCTCTCTCTCTCTCTAGAACACATCTTTACCACAAGTTTTGGGTGTGATTAGACTATTTCATTGACATTAAGAAGGATCTAAGGAGATCAGACAAATAATGACCAGAGTCTGTACTATTTTAATCCCCACGTGAGTTTCTGAAACAATTAATAACTAGAATAAATATAAAATGCTTCCCAGTATTGAAGGGGTTAACTCAAGGAAACATGTGGTTTGTATTAAGTCAAGAGAGACTAGTTGGGTTCTTGAGAGTACGTCTCATTTTAATAATATAGAAATCATGTTAATCAGTCACCATAACCATAAAAACACCATTAAAAACCCATGAACCTTCAACTATGGTGTGGATAGTGACATCAAAACACCGCTAGAGTGAATTTTTGGTGAGTTACATAATCTTTTGGATCATCATGGAGTTGCATCAAACTCCCTGCCATTACCTTGGGGGAGGCAAAGAGAGAGTTAACATTCTCCAGCTTCTTCCAGTCCACCGCAGTGCCTTGGCGTGGAGTCTGAGCCTGGGTGGTGGTGGCAGCAGCTGTGTGGCACCCCTGCTCCTCTGCTCCCCCTCCCTGCCAACAGTCAAGAGTGTTAATAAGAGAAAGTAGAAGAAAGTAAAGGGATAAACAAACAAAATAAGAAAAAATAATAAGTATTTACCCTTTAAAAAGCTTCTCCCTCACCTCCCTCGCTCCTCTTTCTTTTTCTTCCTCTTCCTCCTCCTCTTCTATAATCATACTAACTCTTCCACATGTGATATGATTGGTGAATAAAACAAAAAAGAAAAAAAAAAGAAAAGAAAAAGAAAAATTGACCTGACCTCAAACCAGCACCAATACCAACCTTTTTAACGGGCTGTGGTGACCTTTGCTTGGGTGCCTCCTTACCCCCCAGAATGCTCTCAATCATGGTGTCCGCACTCACACCAGTCTGTACGGGAGAAAGAGAGAGAGAGAGAGTCAGAGAGAAAGAGAGTGAGGTCGAAAATAGAAAACAACAAAAACAAGAAAATAATAAAAATAAATTAACAAAACAAACAAAAACACAAACAAGTAAATAGAAAAAATAAAGAAATAAGAAAGAAAAACAAATAACAAAATCCCCCGCAATCAATTCCCTCACCTTCTTGGACACATTGAAAGCCTTGAGTCGCATCTTCTGCTCATCAAACTGTCTCTGCTTCATCATCTGGTCATAATACTTCCGCTGTTCCTCAGCCGCCCTGCGCTGCGCCTCCATCCACTGCTGCTGGAGGTGCTGCGGGAACTGTTGCTGCTGCTGCTGCTGCTGCTGCGTTAGGGTCCCCACTCCCATCGGTCCAGCCGCCAGACCAGCCTATGTGTCAGTTACAAGAATAAACGGAGAAATTTAATTACTGATGGAAGAAACAATCTTTATGATCTTAATTCTACAAAAAAATAAACCTTTGTAATCCCAAACTTCACAATATCCTTTATAATTTATATTCTACACTAAAACATGCTATAATCCCAATCTTACATCAAAACACCCATTACAGTTCTAATCCTTCACTAAAATACCCTTTACAATCTAAATTAATCCATTCTTGCATAAAAACACCTTCCTTATTTAATTTAACACACAAGATTAACTCGGGCTCTGTTAATCTCAACTGAGTAAACATATACACACACACACACATATGCACACTTACCTGTTGGGCCATGAAGTGTTGTTGCTGCTGCTGCTGCCATGCCTGCTGAGGGGCCATGAGGGGTTGGTGGGGTGCCATATGAGGCTGGGGGGCCGCCATGTGGGGCTGCTGAGCCACTAAGCCATAGCCCAGGGGTGGCATGTTCACCCCCGGCACCCACCCCTGCCCCATCCCCCCAGTGGGCACCATAGCGGGTCTGTGGGGGCGGCAGAGTTAGTGATGGTGCCTCCAGCCTTGCTCTACGGTTATTGTTTATTAGTTTGTTCTTCACACAAAAGGTTATTAACCAAACTGTTCATCATAACCTAGCGTTGGCAGTGCTGCTCAACAATTACAAAGCAACGCTCGCCACAGTGCCACCACCAAAATATTTTCAACTACTATTTATGTGATTTTGTTGATTTCTGACCTGTTCTGCAATGCACTTCACTCAACTTAATGTTCTCAGTGGGAGATATAGCACTCTCCCATTAACTCTAGTGGTGCCATATGACTTAGGCTGTTGCGGCACCTAATGGAATCATTTCCATTTTTACCACCCCACCACCACAGCCTCTGCCCAGTGCAGTGCCGAAGGTCACCACACTCACCTGGGAAGCCCATCACGCTGCCCTGCAATGAATCACCACCAGATGACCTTGATCCTAACACCTCAAGCCCACACTGACACACTAAGTACACTGAGTTCACATCAGCCACGGGAAAAGAGTTCTTCCCTCCAATAAGCCTAACTTCGCTAACAATACCAGTAAATAAACACTAAAGACTTTGACCACCAAAACCTCACTCCACGCGATCTTGAACTTTCCTCATCTCACGCCCACAGTGACCTTTCCTTACTACACTCAGGACACGTGGTAGGTGGAGCGTGGTGCCTGTATGACCTGCACTGCACTGCCCGGAGCCACACCCACCTGGGAGGCCGCCGCCCGCCACCGGACATGGTGCTGAGTGACTGTAGGTGACCCGCTGGCGGCGCATCAGCTGATGGCACTGGCAGCCTGAGTGGGTTTGTTTCCGCTGCTTCAACGGGACACACTTCAGCCCAAGGATAATATAGTCCCGAGGATGCCGCTGCCTACGGGCGGCAACTGGTTGACTACCTGGGGGAGAGCTGCCACAGACGTCGCCTGAGGCTGTAGCGGCGTTGCAGCAGCGCTGGTACCAGCCGCGCGCCGGGGACGTGCAGATGCAGTGAGCGACCAAGTCTGCCTTGTACAATCCCCGCGAGAGACAAGGCCTCTCCCCGAGGCTGCAGAGCACCTGGGAGAGCCCGTGTACTGTCCTTGAGCGGCTCTCAGAGAGAGAGAGAGAGAGAGAGAGAGAGAGAGAGAGAGAGAGAGAGAGAGAGAGAGAGAGAGAGAGAGAGAGAGGGAGAGAGAGAGAGATATTATAGCTAGCTTTAATGTATAACCTTGTTTCTCCGTTAATTTTCGTGTTTTTTTCATTCGCTAATTCGCTTTACTTTGACGTTTATTGGGTTATAGACATATTTATCGATTGTCTATCTATGTTCTTTGCATATTACCTACTCAATTTCTTAGCTATGTCAAGAGAACCATGGAAAAATACGAATACTTTATGCTCTGAGTGTGGGTAAACATGGCCCGGTCCGCCTTGTTTCTCGTTAATTTTCGTGTTTTTCTTTCGCTAATTCGCTTTACTTTGAGGTTTGGGGGTTATATACACGTTCATCTGTTGTCTATCTATGTTCTTTGCATATTACCTACTAGATTTCTTGGCTGTGTCAAGAGAAACATTGAAAAATACTACTACTTTTTGCTCCAAGTGGGGGTAAACATGACTTACGGTCGGTCTTGTTCCTTCCACTTATTTTATGGGTGTTTTCTTTCGCTAATCAGGTTTATTTGTGGCGCTTATAGGGTTATGTATATTCATCTTCTGTCTATCTATTTTCTTTGCATATAACCTACTCGATTTCTTAGCTGTGCCATGAGAAACATGGAAAAATACAACCACTTTTTGGCAGCTGTTAAAATGACATGCTAGTTCCAGGCCAACCATGAGGGTGGGGTGTGGAGTGTCCGGGGACGAGGGAGTCAGTATGTTCTGGGGTAAGGTGCGGAGAGGTGCGCTGCGTTTAACCTATTGAAAAGCCTCTGGTTGAACGGATACGGACGATTTCTACCTGAAAATCTGTCTTTTTAAAGTAAAGAGCGGTATTTCACGATGTTTTTGTCACTGTAGTGGAGTATTAAGACGATCTTTACCTGAAAAAAACAGTCCGGTTCAAGTGACCAGCGGGAGTTCACGAGTGTTTGTTAATGACAGTGGTTTTGATGGCAGAATAAGAAGACTGTGCTAGTTTATTCACTGTTCAAGTCATCTAATTCCTGGACTGAAGCTGCAAGATGGAGTAACAGATAGTGGATTATGTTATTACAACCACAACCCTTGCCATGTGTCAAGGTTTATGTAAGGTGAGTCACCACCCCCAACCCGCGGTGCCATCTTGGATTCTTATTTCATCGGTCATTTTCAGCTATATTTCTCAATCATTACAGGCTCATCTTGCCACAGTATGCAGCCATGGTACTAAGCGTTCATATGAGCCATTCAGACATAGCTTTCGTGGTCAAGATTAAGTTTGATGAAGGTGGGAGTGAGATGGGAGGGGGGGGGCCGAATCTCACCACGGGGCCTCATATACCAGGATATTTTCTTCATTTCTGGACTGTTTATTTGGGATCAATAGTAAACTTTAACGTTTTCTATGAATACTGCGGTGTGTTTCAAGTGATTTGTGTGGGTGTAAGGGGTTGAGATAGCTGTGGTTGGCGTTATTAGGGGGGTGAATAAGGAGGAATTTTTGCGCTAAATTTCTTGGAACGCCCAATGCCCTTTTTTATTTGATGCTGTATCAAGTTGTTATTAATTGCAAAAGATGGTTCATATTAAATAATGTTTATTGCCTAAAGTTCAGTGAAATGAGTGGAGAGGAAAAGTGTTATTTAGCGGTGTCAAAATTCCATTAAAAACTTAATTATCAGCCTGTGAATAATTTATTTCTGCCTGTAGCTCACTTTAAAGTGTTTAAAGTAATTAAAAATAATCAATCAATTGTTTTGAAATGGGTTTTGGTTCCTTTGAAGTGGTAGTTAGTGGATATTCAACGAGTTTTAAAAAGGGTCATATTTTCACAAAACGGTTTTTTCCCCGTAGAATTTCTTTAGAATTACTATTGTTAGGAGTGTGTTTATACTTTGGGAATTAGTTATCCTATTTATCACGTCGGAACAGATGCATTAGGTTGATCTGACATCGTTTTATCGAGGGGTCATTTTTAAAATGGTTTACGCTACGTAAATATAAGCACCTGTGACGTCATCAGCCGTGACGTCATCAGCTGTGACGTCATCAGCTGTGACGTCATAGGGCAGCGGGCGCCTCCCTGCCCCCTTGCCTTCCTGACTTATATGCCATATATAGCATGAGTTATTGTATGCTTACCGTGTGTGTGTGTGTGTGTGTGTGTGTGTGTGTGTGTGTGTGTGTGTGTGTGGTGCTGTAATACTGTTATATTGGCTCGCTCCATATCTAGCATAGTGAAGTAATTTTTTACAGGTAGTTTGAGGTGTGTGTGTGTGTGTGTGTGTGTGTGTGTGTGTGTGTGTGTGTGTGTGCTTAATCAAGAGGCAGGAGATAGGTAATAGGTAGAAATCTCCCGATATGTTTGTATGTTTGCTGCAGGACCTGCCACATACAGATGTGATATCTTGTTGCTTGAGATTTGTCTTGTTGTTGTTGTTGGCTTGGTCACTATCATGTATGAAGAACGAATAAAAAATCCTAAAAGTTACTTGAGTGGCGCAAGGAGGCCCACGGTCCAATGTCTGCATGCAGCACTCGGTCACTCCAGCCATTGCCATGCCTCGCGATTCAATGAAAAATAAAAGATGCAAAAAAGAAATATCTTTATGGGAACCTTGACCGAGTCATTTGGTTCTTATTGCTGCTGCAAGTACTGAGGCACCAGCAAGCCACGCAAGGCACCAGCAGAAACACAAGGAATATTATGTTACAGGTAGTAGTACACGAGAATCTGGTGGTCTGTGTGCATCTGCCGTGGTTTATAATATTTCCATTACTTGTGTGGAGGGAACAGAGGCAGACACTTGTGTTTTCGAGTGGCAGTAGCTTACAATCTTGGTTTGACGTGGTGCTCCACGGTAAGTGAAGCTATACAGAGAAATACAATATTATTATCCGACACACCAATCTGATGTGTAGCCTACTCATAGTATCCAGGATGTTTAAGACACAATCATGAATTTTCCATAAGACAGCCTAATCCCTTGAAGGAATCTAACCAGCTTAATCTCTATCCTCTTTGATACATTTTGAAACACGAATATTCCTGGCAATGACTAAAATATGGACAAAAGGGGAGGGGGTAAGCATCTGTCCACCTGTCGCTCTCCAGTAAGCCTCACGACACGTCACTGGTGGGCGAGAGGCGGGGCGGGGCTGGAGGATGACGGTGGCCACGGACTGCCACACGCCTCTACATTGGATTCAGGGCGTGCTGCACTGAAAACCCCGTGGATAAACAAGCTACAGGCGCCTCATTGCTATACACTCCACTGGTAAGTACCGCTCCTGTCTCCTTAGTGTGAAAGATGATGCGAGAGGCCTATGAACTGACGCGGTAAAAGGCCACACACTGACTGACTTGTGACGGAACCTTGTACGTAGAATGTGTGTATGACTAAGCCTTGTGTCTACCTCGTTACTTTGTCCTTTACTTTTACTACTTATTCATCAGGGAGAGAGAAAGAGGGGGGAGGTATCCTTTCATATCTACTCTTCTCCACATCAACGTCGACTTCCTCTCCACCTCCTCCTCGCTTCCCCATCTACAACCCGCTAAGCCATTCCCCGTTGACCCACACTAACCTGCAGTTCCTCAAGCACAAGGCTACCCATCTGGACAACACTGCTCTGCCACACGCGTCACTAATACAACTCCATCATGAAAACACGGGTTGATATTTCGAATAGCTATATATGAAGTCCGTGTTCAGAACGCTTCACTCTCTCACCACGACCATTTTCTAAGGCCACACGGAGTACTAGTGGGGTTAATGAGGTTGTTTCGCCTGTTAATGATATAGTTACCTTGTTCATTTGTCATTGAAACCATAAAAACAGCCTCGAAAACTTGCGTCACTAAAAACATGAGCCTTTTGAAATAGTGGAGGTGGTGCAGCGCCTAAGTGGATGTGGTCGTGAGCCTCCTCTGTAACCCGACATTGTTAAGAGAACGGAAACTCCAAAAATTCGGTCATATCATAATGTAGTCCAATAGAAGTTGTAGGAATCTTCAAGGCTGCTTTCATAATTCTGGTTGTAGTTGAGAAGGAATGAGTATTGTCCCTGGAAGCACAAAAGGAGCCTGTTAAACGATTTCAGATTCAGTTACTCACTATAAAAATACACTTACATTATACCACCAACCTCTACTTAATTAACAACATGTATCATTTCATAGTTTTTATTTCATTCATCTGAAAAAAAGACATGCACAAATAGTAGCATGAAGGAAAAATATATATACCTATATATGGTGTGCCGAATACATATTTCAGACCCACTCACTATAGAAATATACGTAGTACATAATCATAGAATTCTCTGTTAAATTAAAAACAAACGTAAGAAACAAACATGGACACTACAACTTTCGAAATAGATGATGACTGACCATCAGTTCTACATCTATCCCTCTATATCAAGTCTTTTTAAAAACATTGTAATGTACACAACGTTCTTCCTCACATGATATCACAATACATAGCATCGTAACAATACGTATGGCATGACTCACTGGGCACTGGCTGGCTGGCTGACTGGCTGGCTGGCTGTAAGGCGCACGTTACCCCACCTAACCTTGGTTGGCTCAGAGGGTAATGGTAATCAGGCTAAAGGGATGCAAGCAGCCACAGCACTACGTCGTGGTTTGTCAGATTTTCCGAGTTAACCTACGCCATCACAAAACTAACTAGTACCTACCACTGGAGACTGGCTATGTGGACTTCACCTATCGCAATGATAATGACCTTCCTGACGGTGGTTGACAAAAACAATCGATAAATTAACTATTTTCTGAGAGAACAGACTGAGGCAATCACACAATAATTGGTTTCCGCTACGGTTGACTGGGTAGATTACAGTATAAGTGGCGCAAAAATAACACTTTCTGACTGAGATGCAACAAAACAATCACTCAAATAATGGTTTCTCGATTTTCTGAATGTTTTCTGAATGGTCACAAAATATGAATGAATGAATTTGAATACTTCAAAATAACCACCAAAATCACAAATCACAAAACTTGATCATCTCTGACTTTTCTTCTGGCATGGACTTATTTAACTACTACATCTACTTTGTTTCTATAATTCCCTGGCTTTTTCTAAATGTAGCTAAGCACAACATCACTCGGGTCTATAAATCTTCTACTGTGTTTTCTGCCGCACTTAATTACTTCACCACAGAATTATTGCTTTGCTTATCCTTCACATTTCAACACATGAGAACTGCGATGAGACTTTTGATAAGAAATTCTCGCCTCCACTGCCGCGTGACCCAAGCTTGATGAGTGACGGTGAACAGTGACATAGTGAAGACTGACACATGGGTTGTAAATAGAATGTTCCAGCGAGACAGTGGATGATGATATGACGTGTGAGTGGATTCAAACACCGACACACTATAGACACTCATGTGAGAGAAACAAGTCAATGCGCGTGCGATATTACCGAGTGACAAATTATATAGAGATTCATGTGAGATAATAAGTGGTGTAATTGATAATAGAGATTCTTGAGATGGTAAATGACATGAAGACTGGCGTATCATAGACATTGCTGTGAAATAATGAAGTAATCCTCTCGTGATATTATGGATACAAATTATAGTGGCGAAATAATGGCATAGTGGCGTAATTATTGAGTTTTTTGAGGTGATGGCTAAAGGACATGAAGACTGGCGAATCAAACTTTGGCGTGAGATAATAAATGACATAAAACTCGTGATTTTACAGATACAAACAATAAAATGAATTAATGACATCAGTTTTTTCTTCTGCAATAACGAGTGATAACTGTAATTTCACAGTGTAATTCTGAAAAATGATCGTGATTTTTCTCAATCTTAACATGAGTGACACAGATTATACTAAGTGGATTCTCACAAAGCACTAGATGATAAAAAAACCTTCACTCTTTATCTATGTACAGTTTTCTTTAAGGCATGTTCATCTCACTAGTTGTAATGATAATAATGACGATAATAATGACAATGATAACTGCTCTGTGCACGTAAACTATTTCTCAGAGGAACAATCAATCATTATTCTGGATATTAAAATGGACTCAAAGATATTATCCATGTGCGATTGTAAAATATATCAAGATTGTGTTTCGTATTGCTTTATATATAGAACTCTTGAAAAATACCCTCTCTCTCTCTCTCTCTCTCTCTCTCTCTCTCTCTCTCTCC
>CM035209.1:9140995-9213860 GCA_020233015.1 Callinectes sapidus | reverse complement strand
AGCAGAAAGTGTGTGTGTGTGTGTGTGTGTGTGTGTGTGTGTGTGTGTGTGTGTGTGTGTGTTATACTAACTTACGTTGCTAAGTATACAAGTAGTAGTAGTAGTAGTAGTAGTAGTAAAGTAGTAGTAGTAGTAGTAGTAGTAGTAGGAGTAGTATGATGGTGTCGGGGAGGGAGAGGAGGAAATGGTGTCGATAAGAATGAGGAAAAAAGAATGACGAGAAGAAAAGGACCCGTACAGCTGGGGAGGAAGACAACAGACAGAAGAATAAAGGAGAAAAGAAGGAAAACAGAATGACACCCTATAATCACGTGTTTACATACCACACTTCCGCCCTTATCACACACACACACACACACACACACACACACACACACACACACACAATAACAGCCATCCTACAAATACTAACTTTTTTTTTGGCCCAGTAATTGCTCGTTAAAATTGAAATCCAGACTTTTAAGCTAATTGGACGTAAAAATTTAAAACTCCTACCTTGTTATTGATTACGTAACGTTAATCGATGGTGTGTACCAAGTGCGTGGCGTGACAGGTTAGTGTGACGGTGTGCTAAGTAGATACACACACACACACACACACACACACACACACACACACACACACACACACGAGGTTATATAAATTATTAAGAGAAGGTATTAGTATTGTTCAGAAATATTATTTGACAAGTCTCATTCAACTGGAGAAGAAAAGATGAAATTGAACAAGACCAAAACTGAGGTAAAGATAATATCAAATGACACAAAAGCGATATTACTTTCTCTCTCTCTCTCTCTCTCTCTCTCTCTCTCTCTCTCCACCCCCCCCTCTCTGTCCCGACCATCTCACACACCTCTCTCCATTCTCTCCTCGTCCTCTCTCAACTCGTAAAAAAAAGTGCTCTCACCATCTCTCTCCTCTCTCTCGGTTCCTCTCTCCTCTCTCTCTCTCTCTCTCTCTCTCTCTCTCTCTCTCTCTCTCTCTCTCTCTCTCTCTCTCTCTCTCTCTCTCTCTCTCTCTCTGGTGGTTTCATAACATTGGAAACCCTACCTTACCAATGTCTTTAGTGAGCGCATCCTCCCCCCCCACATCACCCCCCCCCAGCCCTTCCTCTCCTGCTCCTTGCACCACCTTGAGAAAATAAATGTAACGAATAATAAATGATAATAAACAAGTAACCGAAAAATAACAATGATGAATGAATACTGAGTAATAGATGAAAATAACTAACTAACTGAAAATATATAAATGTAATGAATGCTAACAAAATTAATCAAATCAATAGAAAAGTCAATACAAACTATTTTCTTTTCCTAACACAAAGCCTGCCATGCCATTATTTATCTCTCCTTCCATCTCTTCTGCTTTAACGCCTTCAGTACCGGGACACACCAGTTTGGACCACCAGTTTGGGGTGTGATTAGATGATTTCACTGACATTAACAAGGGTCTATGGAGGTCAGAATATTAATGGCCAGAATTTATACTGCTTTAATCCTCACGTGAGTTTCTGAAGCTGAAGAAAATCGATCAATAATAAGCAGAATACATATGAAAATGTGTCCCAGTACTGAAGGGTGTTAATATTCCTAAGGCCAACTCACTCCTTTCATAACCTTTACATTCTAACATGAATGTGAATGTTTATGTGTTTGTTTTGAGAAAGTTTGAGAGTGTGAGAGTTTGACAGTGTGTGTGTGTGTGTGAGTGTGTGTGTGTGTGTGTGTGTGTGTGTGTGTGTGTGTGTGTGTGTGTGTGTGTGTGTGTGTGTGTGAGGTGGTTTGGGGGAGTCTGGGAGAGTATAACATTTATTATTCATTCACCCCTTCCTTCCTTCCTTCATTCCTTCCTTCTGTCACATCAACACACTAGTAGATATAGCAACAAATTCTTATATATATATTCTTACAACACTGGTATTCTAAACATTGAGTCTCGCCTTCAGTGTTAGGGAAGGAGATTAGAAGCTGCTGTTGCTGTTATTATTGCTGTTATTCAGGTGATGCAGGGAGTAGTATGAGGAGAGGCGAACACTTGAAAAAAAATTATGTTTACTGTTAAGATAGGTATGAGGGAATGCAGAGTTGTGTGGTAAGGTAGAATGACAAACTATAATATGAAGTGACGCTGAAGTTTGTTTGTATCTTTTTTTTAATGTTTGAATGTGATGCAAGGAATATGTGATCGAGTTAAAATAGTGGGAAGGAAGAAGAGAATGAAAAGATGTATCAGAGTGTGGTGGTATTTTTGTGGGTGTTTTAATGTGATGCAAGGAACACGTGATGATGTTGAAGTAGAGGGAAGGAGAGAGACAATCGATTAGCGTATAGAATTTCAGTGTTATATATTAGAGTTTGTTGCTTAGTGTTTTACTGTGAGACAAGGAAGGAAGTAGTGTGATGTAAGAGGCAACGATGATAAGAAGATAGAGAGAAGGAAGGAAGGAAGGAAGGAATCAGTTACTGTATAGAATTTCAACGTTATAAAGCGATATTAGAGTCTGTTGTTATATTTCTTGGTGTTTTAATGTGATGCAAAGGGGGAAGAGTGGATCAGTTATGTGTGATGCAAGAGACGTGTGGTGATGTGGTGAAGGAAGAGGGAAGGAAGGAAGGAAGGCGAGAATCAATGTTTAGAATTCCAATGTGGCAAGAATACATTATAAGAATTTGTTGCTATATCTACTAGTGTGTTGATGTGACAGAAGGAATGAAGGAAGGAAGGAAGGAAGGAAGGGGTGAATGAATAATAAATGGTATACTCTCCCAGACTCTCCAAAACCACCTCTCACTCTCCCAGGCAACACACACACACACACACACACACACACACACACACACACACACCATTCCACACTGTCAAACTCTCTCACACTCAAACTTTCTCAAAACAAACACATAAACATTCACATTCATGTTAGAATTTAAAGGTTATGAAGGGAGTGAGTTGGTCTTAGGAATATTAACACCCTTCAGTACTGGGACGCATTTTCACATTCATTTTATTCTTTCGTTCCTTCCTTTAATTTCTTTTATCGTGTTTTCCCCTCCCCACACTACATCACCTGAAAAACAGCAATAATAATAACAACAACAACAATAATCTCCAATCACCTTTACTAACACTGAAATCCCACACTACCAGCACTTATATTCCTTCCTTCCTTCGTTTTTTTTTTTTTTTCGTTTTTTTTATCGTGTTTTCCTCTCCCCACACTACATCACCTGAACAACAGCAACAACAACAACAACAACCTCGAATCACCTTCCCTAACACTGAAATCCCGCATTGCCAGCACTTCTATTCCTTCCTTTCTTGCCTTACCACATTAAACCAGTTCCTTGCCTCACCTTAAGCAGCCCCCCGCGATCGCTGCCCCACCGCCCCCCGCCCCCGCCCTTATCCCACCACCAGACCCCTTCACACGATCCACATCACAACACAAGATGTCAATAGAGTCATAACGAGTCAGCTGCACTGCTTGTCATTTCAGGTGTGGTGTGTGTGTGTGTGTGTGTGTGTGATTAGTCATGTATTTAATTATGGTTCGCCGTTTTCTGTTCCTTGACACACACACACACACACACACACCACACACACACACACACACACACACACACACATTGATTCACTGCTCTTTTCTGCAAAACTAATTCTCTACATCTCCCCCCCCCCCCCCCCCCTCTGTGTGTGTGTGTGTGTGTGTGTGTGTGAAGGAAGGAAGGTTCGAGTGCCTGACGGAGCGGAGGGGGCGCCACGCATAAGGCACAAATGTCACCCGGTGTTGGTGTAATGCAGCAACAACACTTCGCTATCTCCACACCACATCACTGCTACTCCACGCAGTACCATGTGCACTGCGGGGTTTCACTGACGTACACCGACACACACACACACACACACGCACGCACACGCACACACACATCAACTCACACACAGACACGTACAATTTCCTGTCAGTTTGTCAGTTAGCTTGCTTCACCTTTCCTGTCCCTGTCTTCTCTCACCACCACACATCATCTCACCCAGAGTTCCCTGCCACTTGTCCCTCACACCAGGTAAACGTGACATTTGACATTACCTTCTCTTTTACCTCGCTTCCCTCACAGGTCGCGGCGCACTAACCATCCACGCCAAGGGTAAGTCAACACTGCCAACCAACCCGGCCTTACTACTACTGCCGCTGGTGCTGGAGGGGTAGCAGAGGGAGGAGTCAGAGGGGGAGGAGCATGCCACCGGGAGACACAACCACGTGGCCAATCACAGGGTTTGTTTGGGCGATGCGAATGATAACTGTTGCGTCACTCCCGACCTGGACCAATCACGGGCTCAGGAAGGAGTTGCGTCACTACTGAGGCGACCAACCAGAGTGAGCGTTGTGATGTCATGAAAAATCAGGTCAGTGGGTCCTGGTGTGCTGAGTCCCCGTGTTTGTTTTGATGTGGTAAAGCACGTTTAGGGGCATGCCTAACCCTGAACCACATCCCTAAACCTACTGCCAAACGTTTCAGTAGCCTCGCCGTGCACTGACAGGTGTTGTGGTGACGTGAGGGTGGCAGTGAGGCAAAAGAAATGGCAGATGCGCAACCTTGGTATTGCAGACGGCGGGACTTTCAGATCAAGGCCGGCCGGGAGGAAGGGAAGGGAGGAGAGGCAGAGAGAGCACAGCAGCAGCCGCCAGTAACTCTACACTCTCCTTACCTTTCACGCGGAAATGTAAACAATAATCCACCTCCACCCCCTCCCGCTCCACTAACCATCACCCCCCACCTCTCTCTCTCTCTCTCTCTCTCTCTCTCTCTCTCTCTCTCTCTCTCTCTCTCTCTCTCTCTCTCTCTCTCTCTCTCTCCAACCAATAAAAATTAGAACAACAATAACAACAATAATAAAATCAACAAATCGATAAATAAATAAATAAATAAATAGACAGATGGATAAGATCAACAAAATAAGCATACCTAAACCAGAATCTTACGTAAAGAAGACACACAGAGGTCTATATTCTCTCTGCTCTTTCACCACGACCATTTCCAAAGGCCACACAGATCACTAGCCGGGTTGCTGAGGGGGTTTTTCCTGTCAATTTTGTAGTAATCTTGTCCATTTGTCTGTAGAAACATAAAAAAAATACCATTGAAAACTTGTATCGCTTAAACAGGAGCCTTTGGAAATAGTGAAGGTGGTGTAACTTTGAAGTATTTCTGAGGGTGTTTCTCCTGTCAGTTTTATGGTAATGTTGTCCATTTGTCATTAGAACCATAAAAAAAACACCCTTGAAAACTTGTATCACTTAAACAGGAGCCTTTGGAAATAGTAGAAGTGGTGTAACTTTGAAGTATTTCTGAGGGTGTTTCTCCTGTCAATCATAATCTTGTCCATTTGTCATTAGAACCATAAAAAAAATATAAAAAAAAACACCCTTGAAAACCTGTATCACTTAAAGAGGAGCCTTTGGCAATAGTGGAGGTGGTGTAACTCTGAGGTATTTCTGAGGGTGTTTCTCCTGTCAATTATACAGCAACCTTGTTCAATATCCATTAGAACCTCAATAAAAACACCCTTGAGAACTGGTGTCACTTAAACAAGAGGTGGTGCAGCGGTGAAGTGTTTCTGAATACGAACGAAAGACACACAACACACGTACCCTGAGTTGTGTTTAAGATTTCATACAGGTTTCTGATGCAACAAATGCGAGACGCCACGAATAGAAGAAGAAGGAAAGAAGAAGAAGAAGAAGAAGAGGAAGATGAGGAGGGGGAGGAGGAGGAGGAGAGGATACGGGTGATTAAGTACGTCTCCTCCTCCTCCCTATCCCTCCTCCTCTCTCGTTTTTCCAGGAATTCGCCCTTGAGAAACTCGGAACATTGCAGAGTTTTCCTTTTTTCGCATCTTGTTCCGTGTTCCCACCAGCATACGAGGGTTTCCAGTCCCCCGCCCGCCCGCCTCAGGGGATCTTGCACATTTTAGGAAAGATACTGTAACTTCTGCTTATCTTGGTGCAGTATACACTTAGCACTGTATTTCAACTTAAAGCGCATTGTGTTGTATTCAGGTATACGAGATGGATTAAGATATGAGTTGTGTTTTTTAAAAGTATAGGGAACTTCAAATTAACAGTAGGCTAGAGGGGATGTTAGAGAGGTTAGCACAACGAGGCTTGCAGGAGGAGAGGAAGGGGAGGAGGAGGAGGAGGAGGAGGAGGAGGAGGAGCAGGAGGAGGAGGAGGAGGAGAAAATTAAGTTACTGAGGAGAGCTTACTGGAGCAACTCATCCCTCAGGACCTGTAAAGTAGTAGTAGTAGTAGTAGTAAAACAACAACAACTACTACTACTACTACCACTATTACAACAACAACAACAACAACAACAACAACAACAACAACAACAACAACAACAACAACAACAACAACAACAACAAAAAGAAGAACAACAACAAGAACAAGAACAAGAAGAGGAGTCTGTAGTTGAGGGGGTGGGGGGTTGTTGGAATAGAGTGTACGTATATTGATTAGCGTGGCTGCCCCCCCTTGCCTACCTGCCTACCTACCTACCTGCCTGCCTGCCTGCCCACCTGCCTGCCTACCTGCCTGCCTGCACCTCTCACACCCAGCATGCATCATTTACCTTCTCCAAACACTGGTGCCAAACATGCGCTACTCACGGCGGACTGCAGACACTCTTCGATAATATTGAGAAGCTGAGCGGTGTATTGTGACGTGTGGTGAAGAAAAGAAAAACAATGAAAGAAAGAAAGAAAGAAGGAAAAAAAGTGCTTGCTAATAATTATTCTCCAACGTTAAATTATTTATAATAACCCAGAATTAATATGTAAGTTTTCCGGCTGATTACTTATATATTTTTTTCTGCCCCATGCAATGATAGGCTGCTGCAACTACTACTACTACTACTACTACTGTAAGTGCGGCTGTCGCGGTGTGTCAGTTTTAGCTGGTGATTGGTTCACTGGACAATGAGCAGTCTGAGTTCCTTTTCTTCTCTTATTATTATATAGACCTTCTTCACAAGATGACACAGTTCGGCACCGAGCAATCTCTCTCTCTCTCTCTCTCTCTCTCTCTCTCTCTCTCTCTCTCTCTCTCTCTCTCTCTCTCTCTCTCTCTCTCTCTCTCTCTCTGTCCATGTGACTATTACGGGAGTCACGTCTTAAGGCTTCTAACGCCGGTACTGATCTCTTCTAGGAAAATGAAGGATAGGAGAGCACTGAGGCTGAAAGTATGACGTCACTACATGTAATGAACGATAGAACTTGACTTCACGTGGAGATGAGGTTGGCTTCCGTTATCTTTGACCAATGGGGATGCGTTATTTGACAATTAAGCTAACAAGTGCACACCCCTTATCATCGTGTTTTGGGGTCACTGCAAGGTTTATGACGTGTTTAACGAGTTTACCAGTGATGATGCTGAAATTACTGAACAATCGTGTTTATGCCTCAACTTCCTACTTCCTTCTATCTTCTACCAATTCTATTTCCTATTGAGCAGGTATATTACACTACTACTACTACTACTACCACTACTACTACTACTACTACTACTACTACTACTACTACTACTACTACTACTATTACTACTACATTTCCGCGACTCGCATTCTTCACACCACCACCATAACTACGTCCATCATATTTGCACCTCATTTACCGGATGACTCAGTCTCACTACTGACCTTCCTCTATCAACAAGTGTTCCCTCCCATCACTCATGTCTGTTCCTTAGATCATCTTCGAGCTCTTGAAGTTTCTGTCCCTACGTCGTAAAGGGAGTAACACACACACACACACACACACACACACACACACACACACACACACACACACACACACAAACCGAGCAATGATGACATGAAAGGAAAGAATTGAACGTGAACCCAATATTTAAAGAGCCTAATGACGGTGGTATGGACATGTCATGCGTATGGAAGGGAATCAAGCACCAGGAAAGCACTTCAGACGGACTCCAATACAGAACAAAACAGATCGAATCTAAAAGTGCTGAAAGAAAGAAGAAAACGTGGAAACCTACAAACGATATCAAGTGAAATAGCTTAAAAGAAGGAAAAAAAAAGGTGATGATGATGATTATGTAGAACAACAACAACAACAACAACAACAACAACAACAACAAGACAAGAAGAAGAAGAAGAAGCCCATTAGAAGACCACGCAAGGGATGGAGAGACGGAATATGTGAAGCAAATGACTGTCAGAAGATAAATGTTATAACACCTGGATGCACAGCTGTACTGCATGTGGACAGAGGAGAGTGGATGACATTTTCGAGGCAACATGAGTAACAGCGGCCAATATCGTACCTGGTGTACGGCGAAAAAGGTGAGAATAGGAAAATCCTTACATCAATCTTGTCCTAGAATGCGTCAGCTTTTCACTTTATCTTACTTAAGACCAAAAGAGGCGTGTCGCGTAATAAGGGCTTTTCTATCCCATATGACAATAGTTTAACCAGTCCTCTGTGCGATGTGTTGGATGTGAGACCATTGTTATAATAATTCCACTACAACATTGTCTTATATTCAATCTCAGCGCAGAGAGGACAGATTAAACAAGTATTAGATGCAATCAGTAGTTTCACAGGGGGTGGTACGTTGGAGCCTTGTTACGCCACTCCCCTCAAAGATTTTCCTATGATATCCCAAGATCGTTCTCAAGCGTTTCTCTCCTTGTTGTGTAAGTTACTTGTGGTCTCAAGGATTTCACAACTTCCATAACATCTTGACATCAAAGAGATACCTCGATAAAAGGAAAGGTGCCAAGGGTTTGAAGGCCTAACAGTGACGCCTGCCTAGAGTGCCCGTAACATTATATATAGCGCATCTCAGTATCATGTATTGTCAGGGTCTCTCTCTCTCTCTCTCTCTCTCTCTCTCTCTCTCTCTCTCTCTCTCTCTCTCTCTCTCTCTCTCTCGCTTCTTGAGTGAATTCCTGCAGCAAAGTTTAGTGAAATTTAGTATGATATTCCTGCAAGACAACTTTCTTCCTTTACACAAAACTACATGACACACACACACACACACACACACAAGCATGTACAATGGATCTACGTATTGTATTCCCTCCCTGTGCACAACACGACAAGTTGCAAGGCGGGGCATATCACTGACCAGGCAGGCAGGGGGGAGCACCAGCAGATTAGCGAGTGGCGAGCTAGTGCAAGAGGACCTTTTATCAAAACGTTCCCAGTATCTTGTCTCATGACTCCTTCCAACACACTCCACTCCGACTATTTGGTGTTGCTATTTTCAAAAGTCTTCTGCGACCTCATAATAGTAATAGTTTAATAGGATTTCGATCTGCATCACCATTGGAAGAGAGAGAGAGAGAGAGAGAGAGAGAGAGAGAGAGAGAGGGGGGGGGGGGAGGAATCCTTAGAAAATACTAAAACCGTAAGTGTTTCAGTGTCTCAATTTCAACTTTTTTTCAGAGGGGTTCCATATCATAATGTGAGTCAACCTTTCAGTGTCGATGTCATTATTGAAGTGACACGAACCATGCACCACCACTGCAAGGACAACCATAATAACTAAGCTTCAGCCCTTGGAAAAACAAACCTTGATGATGAAGCATGTCACTTAATATGAGGGAGAGAGAGAACTAGAGAACGATCACAGGAAAATGGAAATATAATACCATCTGAGAGAGATGGTATTAGATAATGTTACTAATGGAATGACGGTTTGTTCTCACTTGTCTTACTTGCTTGAGATGAGTTGAGATGATCAGTAGCTTGGTAAGTAATCTGTTGTGGCACTGGCTCACTTATTGAATGGCAGAGGAAGTGTTGGTTGGTGCGTGGCTGGTGACTGGCTGGCCGCTGCCTTCCTGAAGTGGGCGGCGCTGACCACAAGTGTTCGAGACAGTCCGCCCTTCCTCGGCTGAAGGCCTTTACCATTTCTTGAATTACACTTAGATTTTGTGAACAGACAATGATATAGGGACTGAAATAGAGAGAGATCACGTTTATACATAACCAACAATCTGAGGGGAAAAAAGAAAGGTTGTATGAGACCATGAAAACCTGTCGCACTGATACTAACTTTACTGGTTAGATGAATTAGAGGAGGGATACATTTTATATGATCTTATGCAGCTTTATAAAGGGACAACCTAAGATGCAAAAGGGAAAACCAGATAAAACCAGATGATGTGAATTAAGGCCGTGAGTCAAGAAATCGGACGCATTAATTCTCACCATCTTCCTTTAGAAAACATAAAAAGTTATCAAAATATCACAACATGCCTTCAGAGCTGGAAAAATGGGAATAAAGTATAAAAGGGGGAGTAGGTATATAAAATAGAGCAACAAAATTAAAACCATGACTCACGAAATCGGACGCCGTGTTGTGGGTCTCAGCTGAGTCCAGAAGAAGGCCAGACATTGCTTCACATTTTTGCCCATATTTCCCTAACAAGATGGAAGACGTGACTCAGAGTGAAGAGGTGAGTAAAACATAGACTCATCTAACAACATAATCCATCAAAATACCCGTGGAGTGTTCTGAGTAGGAGTAAAACAGCGTAACATAGCGGGGTGTTGGTAGGTGTATGGGCGTGTGAGTCAAGATGTTTCGAGAGTCGTGTAGGAGTGAGTCAGTGTGGGCTGAGGTGTGGTGGGGCTGGCTTCACCCTCAGTCTCGGAGTGTAATTGGTGGGATGGCTGGCTTATTGTGTTGTTTGAAGGGGATTTGCTTACTTAATTCGTTGTGTAATGTGTGTGCGTGTGAGTGTCTTTACAATTTTTTTTTTTTTTTCCACTGTAAGAGGGGAAGCTGGCAGCATAAGATAATAAATAATAAAGCCCACTACTTTGCCAGTCCCCTTAAAGAACAAAAGCATTAGCTAAAAGACAGGGACTAATATCTTGACACCTCCCTCTCAAATACAGTCAAGTCATAGGAAGTTGGAAATCAGAGGCAGGCAGGGAGTTACCTCATTTATGATACTAAGGTTAGGCTTTCACGACCTTAACTTTAATATTTGCCTCTCTAACATCACACTCCACTACACTCACCACCAAGACACTCTCACTAATCAGTAGTAACATTCTGAACAAAACTTTTTAATGTATATTATTTGTTTGTGTTGAATAATCTGCTTAAATATTTCCTCCAGATTACTGTTTGTTTATTTATCATTATTTGGTCTCATTTTTACCACTCACCACTTGCTATTTTTTTTTTACTACCTTCATTGTAAACAAATTTTTTACACTTTATATAAGAGGGGGAAGGTAGCCAAGGTTAATAAAAGAGACCACTCTATTTTGCCAGTCCCCATATAAAATCAAAAGAATTAGCCAAAAGATGGTGATAAATGTCTTAAAAACTCCCTTTTAATCCATTCACTGCTATTTGCTACATCTTTTCCTAATAAATGATCACTCTAATGCATCTTTACTTGTTCTGTAGTTATGTAAAATCTTTAAACTTATTGTTTTCTATGCCCTCCTTACTTGCAGATGCTAATAAAGATCTCACGCTATCGATGTTGTTAAGTGTCTCGTATCACAATGAAAGCGTCACAGCCTGGACTCAAAAAACAAATCTCTTCCTTCACATCAAACTACAGTACATACACCTAACCACTCATACATTCTTCATCCCAAATAAAAGGAAAAAAATTAAAAGAACAGAATAAAAACTTCCTTACTGTTGAATTCTTTTAGGACCGGCACCTCAGCAGTCCTTATTTTTTTTACTCATGGCCGTTTCCCTTCCTACATAAAAATAATTAAATGAAGCTAAGTGTAATTGTTGTTTGTTGGTGTGTGCAGCATCAGTTTGTGGTGGACGAGGTGAGCACCATCATCAAGGAGAGCATTGAGACAGTGATCGGCGGCAACGCTTACACCAGCGCTAAGGTCAACAACTGGACCTCACAGGTGGTGGAGAACGTGCTGGGTAACCTGTCCAAGCTCAACAAGGCCTTCAAATATATCGGTGAGCAACTTGACTCTTGCGTATTTTTGTGGGGTGGGTTTTATCTTTTTGTTGTTTTTTCATCTTTTTGTTCATTATTTGTCAATGTTATACAGCTTCAGAAAGTCATATGGGTATTGAAATAGTACAGACTGGCCATGAATCTTCTGAGCCTGTATTAACAGAGTCTTAAGTATAGAACTTTTTCTTAGACATATTTCTAGTCCTAAAACTCCATCTTAACCTCCCAAAATTAGTCTTGTACTTGAGATGCTATAAATTTGTCTTAAAATAAAGTTGCATACTTAAGAATCTCTATTAATAGGCTCTGACCTCTATAGACTCTTCCTAATATCAATAAAAGCATTTAATCACACCCAAAACTCATGATAAAGATGTGTCCCAGTACTGAAAGGGTTAAGATAATGATTACCTATCTTTGAGTATCTTCCTTTCATTCTACCACACTTGTACTTCCAGGGATGTCAAAGCAAAAATCAAATCCCTTTTTGTCATTGTGTGAAAGCTTCCTACTCTTAATTATCTCAAATCTCTTTCCTTGACAGTGTCTTGCGTCATCATGCAGAAGAACGGTGCTGGCTTACACACGGCCAGCTCGTGTTACTGGAACAACGACACGGACGGCTCTTGCACTGTACGCTGGGAGAACAAGACTATGTTCTGTATTGTCTCAGTGTTTGGCCTGGCTCTCTAAGGCTACCACCACTACTCTAAGTCTTCATCTTTCTCCCAGCTCATATCTCTTTACCTTTCTTTTCCTTTGATTACCTTCATTTTGTAACCTTTCTAAATTTTTCATCTCTCTTTCTCTCTCTTAGATTTGTGTAATTCTCTGGTATTTTCTTTTTAATCAGTCTTCATCCTCTTCCTTTTCTTTCCATCTCTTCAGATTTGTGTAATCCTTCTATCCTTTTTATGATTTTTTTCATCCTTTTCCTTTCTCTTCTTTGTATTAATGTAGATAATTCTGTGATCCATTTCTTACGTTCATTTTGCCCCTTCATTGTTGATCTAGGCTCTTCTTACCTTTATTTATTTGTCTTTTCATGTTTTGATGTGCTCAGTTAATCAAAGTTCACAATGACAAATTTCATCTTGGCATTCTTTCTCCTCCCTTTCTAACAATTATTTTTTGGGGTCATTGTCAAGAGCTACACTTGGTAGGATATTATAATTTACTAATCTGTCCATGTAGGTATTTAAGGACAGGCATCTAAGTACGTCTGGTAATTTGTTTGTGTGTGTGGTGTGTCTGTTTATGATGGATGGTGTGTGTGTGTGTGTGGGGTGAGACGAGATACTAATATAGTTTTGGAGTCTGATTGTTCGTTCATTGCCGCCTAACTTGACCTGATGCAAGGTTGAAGTGTCAGAGGATAGCATGACTTGACCATCTCCTCCTCTCCCAATGTAGTGTGGAGTGAGTCAGTGTCGGTGGATAGCATGACTTGACCATCTCTCCCAATGTAGTGTGGAGTGAGAGAGTGAGTCAGTGTGTGTCTCTGGTTTTTGAAGCTTGAGTTAGCTAAGGTTAGGTGAGGCTAAGTATTATGCCAGCCAGATTATTTTCTTTTAAGCAAACTAAGAAGAGAAACAGGTTGAGAATGTTTAGTCTAAAATTCTAAAAGATGGAGTTAGTGCTGATATATATCATTTATTAACATTTTTCATGCCAATATGACAAAAGTTCCACAGTATTTTCAATAAATTTTCTTACATTGTTATCCTTTAATACATACGATGTTTTAAGCTTCCTTCAAATTTCAAAAATGTCATCAGCATCACACTTTAAACATGCATGTGAAGATTTTGTAATACTCTCTTTTGGCAGAATGTAACCCTTCTCATGTAGAGGCATGCGTGTGTGTGTGTGTATGTTCCTAAAGCCAGAATATTCCTTGCAGATTGTAGCATTCCAGATACAGTTCTCAGCCTGTCATTGTGAAGGAAGGAATGAAACGTGTAGTGTGTAGCGAGGTAAATTTTTGGACTTGCCTTATGACGATGCACTTATTAGACATTATGAACATTAGACCAAGTGATTGATGGTGATGATGATGTGAATCTGAACACAAATCTTTCAATTAACCGTTACATAAAGCCACTGCACTTATTGTCTCTTTAACCAATAGACATTACTGTATAGTATGTACATTACACAAAGTGATGGACAATGTAAACCTAACACCCCCTCGCCCCCCCCGAGTGACTGGGCGCCTTCAGCCCCCATTAGCTGTCCCTCCATGGCTTGCTTGGCTGCTTCATTCAGTACGTACAGTGATGACAACTCGGATAACACAACTGGAGAGCATTTATAACCTGGCATCTTATTGGTATTTTGTGAGTGCAAATTCAGATGGGTTTGCATACCATGAATATTGATGGTTTTTAATTTTTTTTAATGTGATGCATTTCATTATATTTTCTTTTTTTTTTTCTTTTTTTTGGTGATGTATGTTATAACTATTATTTATGATAATTGAAATATCACTATTATTATCATTATCAATAAAACAGGAAATCCCACGTTTTGTGTATATCATGAAACCTTGAAGAAGATGTCTGTGGGAAAAAGACTATTTACTTTCTAAGGCTTTTGAAAACAATTGTGACGAGAGAACATTGTTTGAGGATACAGGATGTCATGAACTCTTGCTTCACTCTCTCCTCTCAAGATACTCTCACTGGACCAAGAGTAAATGTCTGATACCAAGTCTTGCCTCTGTGTTGCCAAGCGAGGTGGAAGTTCATTAAAACTGACCAGGGTGACTTGAGTGCAATGGAAGTGTGAAGGAACAGCCAGGAGCAGAATATGTAATGTATATGTAAGAGAGAGAGAGAGTGAGGAGGGAGTGATGGTGAGCATGAGGCCACACTGATGGGCACAGCAAGACACTGTGGATCATCATAAGACTCTGTTTATTACCTTAATTACAAAGCATTTTTTTTTGTTTTTGTTGTTGTTGATGGCATTGACAGTTGGATGACGTGGTGAATTATACCCCTAGTAAGTAAGACAAGTTACTTTGTTGTTGTTGGCATTGACAGCTAAATTAATTAAGTAGTGAATTATACTCCTAGTAAAACAAGTCATTTTGTTATAACTGACAGCTGATAAATGAAATGAATTACAGTCCTAGTAAGACAAACTTATAACACTATCCACTACCTACCTGCACAGTACTACTATGTAAAAGGAGCATATGGTAACTACTATTACTACTATTATTATTGGTGCTTTTACAATGCTTGAGACACTAAAAACAATGTAGTATAATCACACGCAATCAATAAACAATCTTTTTTAATCATGGAACAGGACTGACATTTGGTGAAGATACTAAGTAAGGCACAAAGACATTTAGTTGATTGCTGCCTAATTACCTTAAGTTATACGACATGGTCTGTCTTTTTTTTTTTTTTTTTATCTTTTTAGTACTATTCTTAGTTTTCATGGTATAAAAGAATATAAAAACTAAAAAGAAAACACACTTCTGTAATGATTGCACTCCACGTACCTGTGCAAGTTAATGAGTAAGGACCTCAGGTAAGCAGGGGAACCACAACTACAAAATACACTACTCTGTTAATCTCGTAGAATTTAACTTTTTTTTTTGTAATGATTTGCAAACACCTAAATCTTCAAACATAAGCATTACTCCATTCACTGACATGTCTGTTAAAGAATAATTTGTAAGACTCAAAACTTAAAGGTTACTTCATTACTAGCAATTTCTTTAAAAGGATCTGTAAGAATCAAAACTTAAAATACTACTCTACTCCTCCTTAATTTGTCTTTCTGGAATAACTGAAAAGATCCAAAACGTGAACCAGAACACACCACTCCACTCCTGCCGGTGGTCACTTCTCTCTTTTAAGGATGGTTCGTGCCACCTGAAAATTGAAGCACTACTCTTTCCACTGACATATTCATCTCTTTGGAACACTACACCATTCATGAGGCCATTTATCCTTTCACAATAACACATGAGACACAAAAGTTCACCATTTGACTGCTATGGCTTCTCCTTTGATGGAATGTTGTGGTGCAAACTGAATGAATAATCTTGAAAGGCACCACTCTGAGAAAAAAAAAAATTAGTGTCTGTAGAATCACACAGTTACTCAAACAACTGGAGTCCTTTAGTCATCGGCAGTCAAAGGGTGGTAGGAAACTTAACGGTTAATAAACAAATCACCAGAAGAACTGAACCCTCATAACCAGAACCAATAACAACAGCCACCTACAGTACCTAACATTTCCATTTCACTCTCCAGGAAAAACTGCACTTCCTTTGTACTAACTCTGAACTTTCGGGAAAAAAATATATATATCACATATCAGAATTTTTTTTTTTCATATATCATGCGATGCTCAATATCAGGAATGGCATCCAACTCACACACGTACGTACTTACTTACTTACTTACTTACCCTTCTATGCTTGATAATTAAGCGCACGTACACAAACACACACACACACAAACATATACACACACACACACACACGCACAAACACACTCACTCACTATGCACACACGGCATCGATGACGGCCTGCATCAGCTCGGCCTTCTTCTTCCCAGTGATGCTCATGCCACGTGCTGTCAGCCACGACTTGAGCACTGGGACTGTCAGCTGCTGCGCCTGCACACACACACACACAAGGGAAGAAAAGACAAGTATAAATTAGATACTACAACTACTAACATGTGCCCCTAAACTTACCACTATCAATGAGCATGTGAGGTTAGATGAACTAATAACAACAATGATGATGACAACAAGGTCTCACACAAGTCTATATTCTGAAATGCTCCGCTCTCTCACCACTACTATTTTCAAAGGCCATAGACACTACAAGCCAGGTTTCTGAGGTTGTTTCTCCTGTCAATTATGCAGTAAACGTGTTCATTCGTCATTAGAACTATCAAAATCCCCTTGAAAACTTGCATCTCTTAAACAGGAGCCTTTTGAAATAGTGAAGGTGCAGCAATGAGGTGTTTCTGAATATGGATGACATTCACACTCTTAGGAATGAATCATGAAAACAGCAACAATAATAATAAAACACTGAATACAAACGGACTCAAATATTCAGCATACTACAGGTTTGGAGAGCACCCACCTGTCCTCTCCTGACCATGGTCTCCACATCCAGGTTGTCATTGTCTATCTTGACTCTCTTGGAGGCCAGGAGGGCACTGGTGGCTGACTGGATCTTGGCCGACTGGCTCACGGTGGTGAACACTAGTCTGTCAAACTCCCTCAGCTGTGGTCCAGCCCGCTGCTCCATCTGCTCATTGTTGGGAACTGTTGGGACAAAGACCGCAGAGAAGGAATTACACAAAAGAGGAAGGAATTAGACAAAGAAATAACACACACTCAAGAAAAAGAAAGGAATGGATAAATTTAGAAACAGCTGAGCCCCTGTATACAACACACACACACACACACCCCTACACAAATTCACCTGTAAAGTCCACCACTGGTTCCAGCTGGGAGCGGTTGAGGGCCAGAGCCTTGATGATCTCCCACATGGTCTCAATATCAGGATTGTCAAAGTTTTCTGGCTGGAATTCAAACTGCAGCTTCTTGATGACCCTCTTGGCTGCCTCCACCTGCTTCTCCTTGGCCCGTGACCTGCTCTTGATCTCCACTGTGCCAATGTTGTCTGTGACACAATGGAAGTGAAAAGCGTGAGGTTCCAATGGGAAGGTGTTACAGAGCACTGGCAGTGTTAAGAAATGTTTCCTAATTGAACTACAAAAGGAAGAGTTTCCTATCATACCTTCTCTCTTCTCTCACACACTCAGGGAAGGAGGTTTTCAATCATACTTTCTCACACTCAAACACTTTACCTTTGATAAATATTAGCACTACAAATGCATACAAATCCATCAAGGTAGAGTATAACAGACTCAGATGGATTTTTGTCTTATATACACCTTGCTCTGTTTATCTCCTGAGTTTAGTGTGATCCACTCTCAGATACAGAATGAACAAATTACACACATTACTTTAGTACTGGATGTGAAATGATAAATCAAGTAATAATAAATAAAGACTCACCAGCAAAAGGCAGATGGTACACTAGGAATCCTGGAGGGAGCGTCTGTGCGTTGGTCTCGTCCAGCACCTCCTTCTGTGGGATGAGAGCAGCCAGGGCGACGGAGGTGCGCTGCCTCACCACCAGACGCACCAGGGCTATCATCTTGCGGGCCTGGCAGCGCTCCAGCAGTGCAGTGAAGACCTTGGTGCTGCCTGCCGTGGTGGGTGGGAAAACACAAGTTGAGGCAGAGTACTTTATTGTGTTTTCCCCCCACTCAATTCTCACATTAGTCTCCACCTGAACAGTCTGTAGTTTCATTAAGCAAGGACTGAGTATGAAATGAATGAGTGCCTCTTGAAATACAACAAGTGGCGCAGCCTTACCTTTGAGCATCTCCTCCTTGGGGTAGATGAACTTTGCCTCCTTGTAGTAGTAGATGTTCTTGAGCCAGGAGAGTGGTTTGAAGCCCAGCAGCTGCATGCCCGGCTCATACACGTTGCCAATGTTCCGTGCCTCGTCCTGTGGGGTGATTGCCGCCGCGGAGAAGGATAATGTAAGTCTAACAACTCACTCACTGGATGGCAAATGTGACTAACAACTTCCCTCATTATTTTTCTCATCACAATCTCGTCAACTGTGTTCAGTCATGAAAAATACCACATCAATCAATCCTATTCCGGATGAATAAATTGAAATAGATTACACATTGCTGTTTTCTTGAGAGATTTCAGGCAGACCACCTCAAACTTGACCCTATTCTCTAGACCTAAACACACACACACACACACATACACACACACACACTTACCATAGTGAGACCAATCTTCCTGTTGCCATACTTCTGGTAATACTCATAGTCTGAGCGAGACACCAGCTCTCCAGTGTCCTGTGAACAACAAAGGCAGCAGTGTCAGCTTGTAACACACAATGCTGACTAACCCAAGGCACCACAACACAATCATATTCTTAAACACTGCTTTGCTTCACCTCCACTATTTCAAAGGGCTTTATTTTAATTGACATAAGTTTTTAAGGTGCTTCTATGGTTCTAGAGGCAGAATGACAAAAGTTCTAATTAACAAGTGAAGAAACACCCTTGAAAATCCAGCTAATCATCTCTGTGACCTTGAGAAATAGTTGTGGTGAGAGAGCAAAGTGTTTTATGTACTTGACACAATTCAGCAACACTCCGTCAGACATAATGAGATCCAATGCACTAACCATCAGGTAGTCCTTGTGGATGGACTTCAGTTCCTGGTTGGTATTCTTCCACAGCCTCTTCTTGGATGGCTTCCTTGACTTCCTGCAAACAATTATTCACAACATAAGCTCTGGGAAACTCTGGAACTCCATACCTCCTTCCATATTTCCAACTTCCTATCACTTTATTTAAGAGGAAGGTTTCAAGACATCTGTCCCTGTCTTCTGCCTAAATCTTTAAAACTTTCAGGGAATAGGCAAATTAGTGGGCTTATTATACCCTTTTTTTTTTTCCCTCAGCTCTCTTACATAAAAAAAATCCCCACAGAAAATAAGAGAAATGAGAACCTGTCTGCATGCAACTGTGAGGCTACAAATGACACAAAATTTAGGGACTTCAAGAAATATGTTGTCATGTAAAGAATATAAACTTGAAACAAACTCAATCCAAGCATTAACTATCTATGAATCTAAAGCTGCACTGAGTCATAGTAGACATTGAGAGGCAACAGTATTCCAGTCTATTCTAGTTTATCTATTCCAGTCACAAGTAGATAAATGCAACTACAGACACATGACAGACAGAGGCGAGGAAACCCTTACTTGACAACTGAATAGATCCCAACACCAACAGTGACGCCCGGAGCAAGAGTAAAGACCAGTTTGCCGGCCACTCTCTGTTTGTTCTCCAGCTGACTGACTCGCCTCGTCAGCTCCTCAAAGCGAGTGGTTGGGTCAGCCAGAGTTCTTCTTTCTTGGGTGAACTCTCCTATCTGATCCTCCTCCTCATCCATGTCGTCCGGGATGATCAGGTCCTGTGGGGGGAATGGGGGTTAATCCTCATGGGTCTGTGATGATGAAATATTGTATTGTGATGATACATGAAATAGGGAAAGAAAGAAAGAAAGACACTTCACTGCAATGATACTTGAAAAAGAATCACGAGAGGCAAGCCATATCCTCCCTTACCTTATAGAACTTGTCCACATTAAAGGCGACCCCCATGTGCAGGATCTCCAGGGCAATAGAGGACTCCTTCAGATCCTTGGCCTTGGTGACTGCCTGCCGCCGCCGCTGGTCATCCCCGGCGTGTGGGTTGTCTCGGCAAGTGAACAGCAGGATGCTCCTCCCTCCGTGACGCTTCTCACTGAGACAACACAAACACAATTATAACGATAACAACTGTATTTCATCTACAGGTACAACTAAATAAAGAAAACATTAAGCATGATAACAAGTCAACTCTGGAATTCCCTACTTGCTTCTATATTTCCAACTTCCTATGATATGACTTTATTTAAGAGGGAGGTTTCAAGACATTTGTCCCTGTCTTTTGGCTAATTCTTTTGATTTTTATGGGGACTGGCAAATTAGTGGCCCTTTTATTTTCACTGTTTTTATTTGCCATTGGTCAGCTTCTCCCTCTTACATAAAAAAGTAAAAGTGTAGGCAAGTAATAAAAAAACAAAAACACACAGACACAGACACACACCTGGTATTAAAGACACTCTGACATGTCCTCAGAGAGTCATGAATGCTGGCAGTGACTGAGTGGCCAAATTTGGTCTCAAACTGACTGTCCTTCACTGCAAAGAAAATAAACGTTTAGAAGTTATCAATATAATGGACATGACATCTTACAAAAGAGAATAAGGCAAATACAAAGACTAGCTGATCCTTCTGGAGGAGAAATCAATATCTTTAATAGAATGTAGAGAGAGCAAGATTAATCCACATAAATAGACTGATAAGGAGGAAGTAATGATGAAACTACAAGACAATGCAACAACCACCAGCACAACACTCACTGTCAAGGAACTCCTCCATGGCCAGGACGTTCTCAGCGCTGGGCCTCTGCAGCTCCTGAAGGACGTACACGCCAGAATAGCCGAGTGGGTTCTTGGCTTCCCTGGTGTTGAAGAAGACCACCGCCATCAGGTCGTAGGGCTTGGCAATGGCCTTCCTCATCATGGAGGCAATGACGGCCTGCAAGTGGTGGGTGGATCAGTGTGGTGGCGGGGGTGTGGAGTTCATGTCATTCAACTAATTATGCATTTGTTAGTTAGTTAGTTAGTTCCCAAGTGTTAATTGCCGAGTTTCCGTCCTCAGATCCCAAGATGTTATTGTTATTGTTTTTATTGACTAAAGATCTAGAGGCTTAACAGTGAAGGAGTGATTGTGAGGCTGAGTGATATTATCATTACTATTATTATCATTATTATTACCATTATTGATTATTTATGAAGGCTGTAGGTGCTGCCTTGGGGCTGAAAGCATAGCAGGAAACTGTGAGGAGGAGAAATTGTTTTATTTACATGTGGGCAATGAAAATGGTAGATGGAGGGGCAGTATGTATCCCAAAAATCACCTGACCTGACCAGGCTCACCTTGATGGCCCTGGTGAAGGGGGTGTCCTCGTCCTCCTCACCGGGCAGCCTCTCAAACATCTCCTGGGCGGCATCGACGAGGAACACCGTGCCCGTGTTACCCGAGAACGACCAGGTAACGTCCGCCCCCTCGTCCTCGTCACTGCTCTCCTCGCCGAGCCGGTCCAGGTTCCAGTCGTCCATCTCTAGGGCGGGTGGAGGCACAGGCCGGGGTGAGCGTGGGACAAAGCTGTGAGGGTTGGGCCACCTGCAGGAACCAAAGAGGAGTTAGACAATGGAAGTGCAGTGACAACCACAAGTACAGAGGTTATCAATATCATGAGGGCCACAGGAGCACTTGGTTCTGATGTCTACAATGGTGGTGCACTTGTGTCTCCACATCAATGGCTCAGTAACCAACCAGGCTGCCTCTTGTCATTAGAATTCTGTGCTGCCTTCAGAGCAATTTCTCAGTGGTTATGTGATGCTCAATAGAACAAGCATGGAATACATTATGGGGAAAGAAATGGAGACACCCTTGCAAAATGAATGACAATGTAGTAAGTTGTACCATCATGGCTGACAATGCATGCCTGGCTGAGGACTGACACAACTCAGTCATTCAAACACCCTCTTTATCTTGTTTGTTCTCTCCCTCTTCACTTATCATCCCAAAACATCTCTTACTGGATTTTCAAGTCCCTCAGGCAGTGGTGTAGCTTGTGTTTTCTGCTGCCTGGGGTGGCCCAGTATTCAAATTCACTGCTCTTCCCATTCTTCGAATTCATATACATACTGTGTGTATATATATATATATATATATATATATATATATATATATATATATATATATATATATATATATATATATATTTTTTTTCTTTTTTTTTTTTTTCAGACCATATTACTAGTTTTTTACTGTTTGAAAATTTAATGAAATCCCTTATGAAAAAATTTCATAATTATTATTCCCTGGCAAGACATGTAGAAATAACTTGAAATGCAGTGTGAAGTGTCTGCATGCTTGTAGCCCTGTGTGCATCAAGAATACAGGCCCAGGAACTATGTAATTATCAATAGGCCCAGCACAAGCCTGATAATATAACACTGTGGCACAGTGGAATCCCTTGTGCTTTGGGGGCCTCAGGATCCCCAAGCACACAGGATTAAATCCTGGCCATGGTCTGAGTGGAGATTGGGCATCCACTTGGGGTAACAGTTCCCAAATGGGCAGGCTTTCAGATAGGAGATCTCCATTAGGTGGTCTCCTTTAGCCCATAAATTCCCATAAAAGCCTACACTGTTATAAAAAAAGAAAAAAAACTGTGACAAACAGATTGACATCACTTATACAGTGAACCAAGAGTGTCACTCCCCAAAAAAGCCACTGGGGGCAGACCGCCCTCCACCCCACCCTTAGCTACCTATATCACTGCCCTTAGATCCTTCAGTTGTAAACAGCAGCAGCAGCAGCAGCAGCAGTGATTAGTCACTGAGAAAATGTCACCAATAACACCCACTTAAGATTAAAATAACAATGATAACAATTTAATAAATATATTAATTAAAAAATAATGAACCACTAATAATTACAATAACAGTAAAGTAATAACAATAATAATAATAACAATAACAATCTAAAACAAAATAAAATAAAAAAAACACCAGAGGACACCAGCCTTGGGTGGGGCACAGCAGGGCAAATATACACCACCACCACCACCACTCCCCCAGAGGGCACAGGCCAGCCTTCCTTACCTCAGGGTGACAATAAGACAAGAGGCGTTTGGTAAGGGAGTGAGCACAGGATGAATGAATCTATTACAGAAAAAAAATACAAAAAAACCCGTGACATACTGTTATTGTTGTTCCCGCGCCCCCCCCCCCCCCCCGGTTTCCCGCTACTCCCACCACAGGCTGCAGTGATGGCCAGCCACCCCCTGAGCTGCCCTAATACTGGCACACCACCTCCCCACAGGCAGCGGGGCTAGTTACCGGCACCAGTCCCCGCCACCCTGATGAAAGAGGCGACAGATGAAGCAAGCGTCCCTCTGCCCGTGTCCTGTCCCCTGCTCACCCTTATTTAACGCTCGCCACACTGCCTTTCACCACTCAGGACCAGCAACAGGCGCCACTTCTAGCCTCTGGTGTAGTATGTGGTCCCTGTGTCCTGGAAGGGTGGTGGATGATGGCGAAATGTATGAAAAGAGTGTGTGTGTGGTGACAAGAAGAGGCGCTTGGTGAACACAGGTCTTCTTGCTCTTGAGTTTGGGTTCCTTGCCTTGGGTTTTCTTGCCTTCCTGCGGGACGTTTTTTGTCTCTCGCTTGTCACTCACTGCTGTATCTTTCAAATATATATATATTATATGCTTGATAGTAAATGTAATGTAAATTCAATAGGCAAATACTGACATTGACAATTGTGGAGCAGGGAAGATATAAATCAGTGATATTTTTTTCTTTCTTTTTTTTAGGGGGGTGGGGGTGGGGGTTAACCAGAATTATTTGAGTGGTGGCGAGCCTCAGGGCTTGGGGGGTGGGGTGGGGTGGGGGCTTTGTAAACCATCCTGGCGAGATTTTTTTTTGAAAACGTAGCAATCCAAAGGGCATTTTTAAGCTAAATGCAATACTAATCCCGTTGAGGAGTATCTAATTTATCATTGGCAGGAGCCATTCTTGCATCCCTTACTCGTAAAGAAGAAAAATTATTGAACTCAAAGACTTATAGTAAGTCACAGAATCTGTCTTAACTCCTCAATATTTTTGCTGAGACATATAATTTTTTTTTTTTTCAGATACTCTCCTCAATCACGTGTTTTGTGTATTTGTAGTTCCTTTCCACAGCTTACAATGGCTGTGTTAAGTGCTGCAAGACAGGTAAAGTAAGCCAATCTTTTTATGTGTGTGTGTGCGTGCGATTTTGTGTCAGTGTACCTACTATGGCGCGTATTCTCAAACACTTCTGCTGTGCTTCACCTGTGGTGTGCGGTGACCATTTAAATCATGTATCTTTCTTGTATGTCTGTGGTGCCAGTGCCAGTGCCAGTGATGTGAACCTAGTGCCATCTCCAAACAACTCGCCTCAAACTGTCTGTGGTTTGAACTTCGGAACTCATTTAAATCTGTCATTCCCTCTGCTATACGGTGTATTTCTTCTCTTTTCCAACCTTTGATGAACTAGTACTATACACTTTTGCTCTCCAGTTTCCTTCACTCACTTTCCCCACCACCACTCCCAATGGAGGAAGTCCGAGAGGGGAGCCTGGGTGCGGCTATCTATGCAGTAATTTGACAACTAGACCAAGCAACAGAGACGGGGCACTTGTAGCCCGTGTGGGATGTTATGAAGTAAGATCCCTGATATCAACCAACCAAGTATTACAGCAGACACAGCTTCAAGAAGAACTACGAAATACCGGTCAATGTTGCCAGCAAGATTGGCACAACAGAGACAGTACAGCACAAGTAGTACGCAGTCACCACCTGGCTTCCCTCCAAAATGGGTCCGACTTCTTATTCTTTTTATTTTTTTATCATTATTTATTTTTAAAGAGGTATGTAATGCAAATGATTATTTAACTCATTTGTTTAGTTAGAAAATGCATATTGTTGAATCTGCTTTCAAAAAATTGGGCGGGGAGGGGGCTGAATGATTGCAGGACGTCGATTTAGCGATTTTTCAAGTGAATGTAGCGGGCCTATTGAGTTGAACATTTGGATGGCAACACTAACTAGCAAGAACACCACGAAACAAAATTATTGCGCCGTGCTGACTGCAAGAATGACAAATCCTTCCTTGTGATTGGTGGATTTCCTTCAAGCTGCAATGTACAAAGTTGTACACTGTCCTCTCCCGCCTTTTCTTCGTTCAGTGTAAATCTCCCACTCTTTATGCTGAACGAAGTGAGAGAGAATAAAACACGCCAATAAATGAAGATTGCAGCAATAGACCACATGAATAATGAGAAATACAAGAATAAGGAAAGCGTAGCCGGTATAATGCTTAGAGAGAGAGAGAGAGAGAGAGACTGTCAATATACGCCAGGTGTCATGACTATATAGTTGAAATGCGGTCTAATTCCTTGGACAGAAGACCACAGGCACAAGAAACAAGAAGAAAACAAACATAAGAAAACCACCGATAACTGAAATGATGTATTAGAGTGGGTGGTGGGTGGTGGGTGAATGTGGCTGTGGTGGTAAAACTCGAGTCAAACCAAGTGTGGAAAGGCAAAGAGACTGAAATATAAGGCACCAATGTCCAATAACCACCACCATAGCCCCCACAAGTACCCAAAGTAATAGTGGTAATCAGTCTACCAGAGTCACATGCGCGGGACAGCCTGAACAAGAAGAGAAACAAGAACACAATCAACACCAGTGTAAAGCAGAGATAGTTTCCTTGTAGAGTGGCAGTGTGTGTGTGTGTGTGTGAGGTGCTGGCGTGATGGTGAGTCAGGGAAAGAAGACGACACAGCCTGCAGACCCTGAGGTGCTGCAGGCCACTCAGCACTACCTCAGACAGAACCTGCAGCTCTGGGGTACCGCTGGCGTCTCGGGTAAGGATGTGGCTGGGTGGTGCATTGATGTATTGACCTGTGATGGGAGGAGGGAATAGGGCTGCCACCTTAACCCCTTCAGTACTGGGATGCATTTTCGTCCTGAGTTTTTAGTGTGATTGGACGATTTTAGTGATATTAGGTTAACCTTGTCCTTTCCACACACCGACAGTCTATTCCATGTTTTTTTTGATAGGTAAATGTTCAATGTGACTCTGGCACCTTATTATATACATTTGGATTTAGTAAAGGTCTAGAAGAAAGTAGTTGTGATCTTTGCAATGAGTGAAGAATGAGGAATTAATGAACTGAATGAACTAAAATGTTGTTTCAATGTTATCGGATGGAAGTGGTTGTGTTGTATTGCTTGAGGGAGTGAAGGCAAACTGGTCATTTTGTACCTAAGCTGTGAATTAACTTATATCTTGTACAAAACAACTGACTGGTTGGACTCTCCCCCAGCTAGGAGGTTAGGTTAGTTTAGGTTAAAAGAAAAGAATAGGTTAGGTTAGGTTAAGTTGGAAATGAGCAGGAAGGTACACTCTCTGTATGCCTTTTAAGAGTTGTTTTCTCTTCCCATTGTAGTGTCATATTATTCTTAATTTCACCGTGGACTGGTGTTACCTTACCTGTTGTTCCCAGGTGAGGAGGTGCTGCGTGTGTACAGCAGTGAGGCGCAGCACCTGGAGGAGCTGATTGGCCGCACACTGTCCCTGGGGGAGAGCAACTCAGCACTCCTCCTGGCACCACGAGGCACCGGCAAGTCTGCAGTAAGGCACTCCTTAAACTCCAAATCAAATGCTCAAGGTTCTTTAAAACTAGACAAACTTTTTTCACTTCATCCAAAATCCAAACTGATGATAGATAGATTTGCAGGTTAACCAACCGTAACCATTTTACAGATTTCAGATTTCAATGGCAAGGTCGTGATAAGGCAAAGGCCAAGCTCTATGAAAATTTGCATATTTATTCAGATAATTTATCTCTAGCCAGGCTCAGATTGTGCTGAACAAGCTAGTATTGTATGATGACACACCTTTCCTTACCTCTCCTGTGTCTGGTATCAGCTGGTGGATGGTGTGCTGGACCGGTTGAAGGGCAGGGGTGTGCTGGGGCAGGGCCTGGTGGTTCGGCTGTCAGGGCTGCTGCACACGGATGACCTGCAGGCACTGAAGGAGATCACCCGCCAGCTGAGGCTTGAGGAGGCTGCTGCCAAGAAGGTGTTCAGGTCCTTTGCTGGTGAGTGAGTGGTTCAGTGCTGCCGCTGCTGCAACTTGGCTCCTCTAGAGTCATGTAGTGAATGGCTTTATTGGTGTGGCTGCACAGTTCAATCTATAGAGCATGGTTGTCATTTTATCTTTATTTGAAGGTATGATAAACTGCTTATGGTGGTGTGATGCATTAAAGATATTCAGGTAAGGTCTGCTGAGGCATTGAATTAAAAAAAAATGCAATCAATATAGCCTCAATACAGGGAGAGATTGGCTATGTTTCAGATGGAGTGTTTATGGTGATATTTGAATCAGTTTTAAATATCCATGTAAACATAAGGAAATGGTATTGAATTAACCTTAAGAAAGTTAAGAATTAATGATAACCTTTTAAACTTGCAGAATTCATACCTTGCTTCATTGTCTTAGTTGATCTTCATTTTATCACTATTGTTTTGCTTTGTCCAGAAAATTTGTCCTTCTTGTTGGAGTCGCTGCGTGGCGGCAGCAAGGAGACCGCCAAGCCAGCAATATTCCTGCTGGACGAGTTTGATTTGTTCTGTCACCATCGCAACCAGACGCTCCTGTACAACCTGTTTGATGCCGCCCAGTCAGCCCAGGTGAGGCTCAAGGGCTGCAGCATCTTGTATGGGGAGTATTTATATTTGCTGGAAAGGTTAATGTAAATAATTGCCTTTTGCTTTCTCTTGAACTTTGCATCTCAGTCTTGAGTTCTTTCACTGCTGATAGTGTCTTGATTAACTGGTGAGTAGTGGATCAGAGGACTTAGGATTGAGACAGAATGTGACTTTTCCCTTTCTAAAACACTTCCCTCTTCAATGAATATGTAAATAAATTCCTTATGTGAGCATAACCATTTGCTTTATTACGAGAAGAGATCAATTGGTGCACAGTGAACATATTTAAATGAATTAAAACCAAACAATGTTCTTGGCTGGTCTCTCCCGTAGGCCCCCATCTGTGTGCTGGGTCTGAGCTGCCGCCTGGATGTACTGGAGCTGCTGGAGAAGAGGGTCAAGTCTCGCTTCTCTCACCGTCAGATTCACCTACAGGCATCTGGGGGCTTCACCACACACTACCTGCACACCTTCAGAACACTGCTGCACCTGCCTCACTCATTCCCCTTCAAGGTGTGAATCCCTTGCACACTCACACCTGTACTTACTGTAGATTTCTTAGTTTGTAGAGGATGTCTAAAGTGAGTCATTACTTACCATGGAATTAATTACTTTACCTTTTCATTACAATGATGCATTTTCACATCTATTCTTCTATTTGACAACTGTATAAGGCTTCAGAAACTTAAGTGGGGATTAGATTAGTGAAAACTCTGGCCACTGTTCTTTTTATCTTCATAGAACTTTCTTAATGTCAATAAAATCACATAATCATGCCTAAAACTTTAGGTAAAAATGTGTCCCAGGACTCAAAGGGGTTAAGGACATTCAAGAATATTTTAGAAAATCTGATGATTGACATTACAGGAGGTTCAAGGTGTTGCTTCTCTCAACATTTCTGATAAACTTGTAAAGAATTGCAAACTTAAAAATTAAAAGGCTGCCAAATGTTCCAATCCATTAGGCATAATCTGATCTAAGCTGTTTATTTTATAGAAGCATCCTGGTTTAAGTTTGCCCCCCCCCAGTGTAACATTTAACCTCTGACAGGAGTTTGCTCGGGTTTGGAATGAGGACGTGGAAAAGCTGGCAGGCGATGATGTGGTGTTGGACGTACTACGGAGACAACACACCACCACCAGGGATGTGCGGGTCCTCAAGTCACTGCTGGTGAGACAAGCCTTGTAGTGGCCTGAGCTTGGAACTTTACCTTGATTACCTGTAGTGGTAGTGGTGTCATCATGAGTCAATATGTAGTGGTGTGGTGGTGACTAGGGAGTACTGTTACCTATAGAGTAATGGTGTGGTGTGGTGGTGAGTAGGGAGTACTATTACCTTTATGTTATTATTGGTCTGTGTTGCCAGGTGATGTGTCTGGCTCAGCTGGATGAAGGAAACGCACGCCTCACCCCACAAATGTTCAGCCGTGCCGAGGCGCTGCTGACCCAGGATGCTCGGACCAGCACAGTGCGTGGCCTGTCTGCCCTCCAGCTGTGTCTGGTGCGTGAGGCTGCCCCTTACCACACCTATTCTGTGCTTTCCTATTGACAAAGTTCAGGCTTTTTAGGAGCTTATGTTTAATGTTCAGTTAGTTTATAATCACCTTATCAGATGAATGAACATGAAATTTGTTCATGAATATAATTATTTAGCAAAATAAGCACATTATATTCCCCTTTTTTTCACATCTTTCATTGGAGATATGTAAGAATGTAAGCTAGTGATGTGATTCTTGTTATTGTCTGACAATGTCAGATGTTATTAGTATGTATTCTGATAATGTTTTTTGCTTTTCTGAGACTTCAAACAACTCGGTCTTATCTTGCACACATTGAAGTTCATGCTGGTTTATATTCAAAGTCTTGAGTAAAGTATGTGGTTCTAACATGAAAAGACGACAACTCAAATGTGTTTCAGGTTGTAGCGATGAAAAACCTGGCAGAAGTGTATGATGGGGAGCCATTCAACTTTGAGATGGTGTATCGAGAGTACCGAAAGTTCAGCCTCAAGTCGTCCATGCAGAGTTTTGACAAGCCTGTGGTGTTCAAGGCTTTTGACCAGCTCATGGTAAGGTTACCTACCACACACACACTTACCTGCGCGTTACATTGTACTGTTCTGCACTCTCAAATCATTCCATCTTTATATCTTGTGAATCATTCTTTCTGTCTCACTCTCCCTCTTCAGTGTCTGAGACTTGAGTTGTCATACTCAGTGATCTAATGGGTGTGTCTGGCAGGGCCTTGAGCTGGTGCGGCCGGTGGACCAGTCTTGCCGTGTGCAGCGTGAGTACGAGCTGGTGCAGATGATGATGACGCCCGGCCAGGTGGGGGAGATTCTGTCCCAGATGTCCAGCCTGCCCACCGACTTGCAGCGGTGGGCCTCCATGGGGATGGTGGCCTGAGGTGTCCCTGCCGCTGCCACTGCCACTCTCACAGTATTTTTGTATGCCTTTTCTATTATTTTTAACCTTTATATGAATTTTGAAAATAAAGATACATAACTTATTGTAGATTATTGCAGTTCCATATATACTTTACTCTCACATTTAAAACTTTACCTGGGAGTGAGAGGGCATTGCTTGCAGGTATTGTGTGTGTAAGTGTATGTTTGTTAGGAAGGCATTTGTGGCAGGCTGTAGGCAATAGTGATACAGTATTGTAGTGTGGTACAAAGACACTCTTCTAAGTAAACAAGTACATCTTTGTATTTTCAATTTATTCTTCACTTGTATGATTGCCAAAGTCCTGCATCATCATTGTGCTATACATAAAATCTTCCCTAAGGAGACAGACTGCACTCCTATTCATCTATGACTGTGAACACCAAGAGAAACATATTGAGTCACACCAAACAGCTAGAAAACACATGCTTGTCAGTCGCCAAACGGATCAGGAGTAACGCTTGTGTACAAACTCTTGCCTGGTTGTACTGGATTGAGAACTTTTGTTTCTTGAGTGGTAATTTAAATGGTGCTGACTTAAATGATGGTAATAATAACAATAGAAATGGAGGACAACTAAACAGCAACATGTCCAGGTCCTGCACACCAACCTTCCTTGGGGTGAGGAGGTGGCCTTCCTTCACGCCCTTCCCTCCATAACAGCGGCAATTTTTTTTGTTGTTTATTTTTATTCTAAAGGAACATTTTTGAACTTGAGAGTAACAATACATAGAATAGTTATTTAAAGTAATGAAGCATGGTATGTAAAAGATTAATGATTTATATATATGTGTATGTATAAAGGCTAGATGAAGAACTTTGCATTCAGAGGTAGCAATAATTCTGATGTGCTCCATCCAGCAGGTCTTTTCATTTGCTTACGTATCAACATTACAACTAATACATGGTAAATCTGGCAACAAATAAATACACACAATGTGGTACCGGGCCACATCTATACAGATCTCAATATAAATCATGGGGGGTTGTACTATGAAAATCAAGAGAATTAATATTTCCATAACAATCAAGATCAAATGGAAGAACATAGACAGATGGCCAGACAAGAATGGCTTCCTGTCCCTCCTTCCCTCCACACTGCAGTTCCAGCCCAGTGAGGTGAGGTGTGGAGGCTCTGCAGCACACCCACCACACCCATTGTGGAGAGGTAATGGAAAAGATGATGCACATGGCTGAGTAGAAGTGAGAGATGCCAATAATTGATAACCAGCGGGGGAAATGCAAACAATAACATTTTACGAGAGACACTTGGAAAAGATAGAAGAATGATGTACATGAAGTACATGTATGTAGCAGCAGCAATAAGGGATGCAGATTTGATACCCAGGGAAGAAATAAAAAAAGTTACAACAGACAAGGAAATAAGGAAATGACAACAGACTACAAGCTTCAGTGGAGAACTAGAAATTATTGAGTTAATGCACCACAACACTGAAGTTAAAGGTGCTGCTAGCTGGGGTTCACAGAGAGAGAGAAGGGTGAGGAAGGGGGAGGGTCTAGAGTTAATGAAGACAGCTTGATGGTTGACCAGCAGTGGCAGCACTCAAGCACAACTTTGTGGTAGAGTGGTGATGAGTCAGTACTGACTGCCTCACACTGTAACAAATGGCTGCCAAACTGACTGAAAAATGCTTGACATGTTGATGATGATGATAAAAGGATATTTAGCTACACCTGTCCTTATATCCTCTCCTTGCTTGCTCTTAATATTTCCTGATGGTATGTTTCTGTCTATGTACATACTGTGTACTGTATCTCAGTAAACATTGTTTAACATGAATGTTTACAGTATTACATGTTACAAGACTGAGGTTTGATGTAAAGTGGCTGTGGCACAAGTTATGAACACATTAACACTCCATAATGACTTTTCAGTCAGTTGAACACACACACACGCACACACACACACACACGTTCCTCAAGTCCTACTCATGCCTTAGCAAGGATGCACATTCCAGCTTGACATTCCATCACTAACTGATGGTCTTTCAGGCGTCTTACTGAATGTCCCCAAGTGGCAAAATAATCTTGTACCTTTTTGATGAATCATGAAATAGGTAACTAAGAAATTGATGTTAACCTGGGATGAACTGGCCACAAGGTCACTCATGGGAAATGATCCCTGACAGGACATTCAGGTCAATGAGGCGACTGGTCACTACAAATCACTGAGCCAGCATCCATGACAAGTAAAATGAACATTGCCAACCTATAAGAGGGAGGAGGAACCACCTGAGATGGGAAGGAGAAACAATCACACAGGAATAGGTCTTGTCAAAAAACAAAGCCATCACACTGAGTACAACATGCTCTGTGCCACTATAGAGAGGAATATAGGGAAATGATCCCTGGCGCCACAACACCACAGTCATCACAGCACTGGCCCAGGCGACGAGAGTGAGGCCTCTCATGCTAATGGCCTGCAAGTCAAGCAATGAATCACACCACCACTGCCTTCTCCCCTGCCAGAGAGAGAGAGAGAGAGAGAGAGAGAGAGAGAGAGAGAGAGAGAGAGAGAGAGAGAGAGAGAGAGAGAGAGAGAGAGAGAGAGAGAGACCTATAAATAACTAGTATATCTCATCACTGGTTTATTAAGGGAGATAATGTAACATATCAAAGAACAATATATACACTCACGTCAGTGAGAAAAAAAATGTTAAAAATAAATAACAAGAAAATAAAAAAAAAAGAAAACATACAATCCACTTTTCTAAATTACCTCTTCTAGCTTTTCCTCTCAATGGAGAAAAATTCAGACTTACATTTTTACAAAGTTACCAGTAAAAATTAATAATAAATATACAGTACATATATTATTTTTTATGTATATATATATATGTAGTAATACTATACAAAAAACCTTATTATATCATCCTATCCAATACCAATGTTAAGTATCACATAAAAAGCCACCCTATAAACTTTCAGGTGCAAATGACTGCTCTAGGCAAGAAAATAAATTCATTCCACTGTGTAAATGGATCATAGAAACTCACTGAATAACACAAGGAAGGATTGAAGAATGCATCACACGAGACAGAGAGGGAGAGGGAGAGAGAGAGAGAGAGAGAGAGAGAGAGAGAGAGAGAGAGAGAGAGAGAGAGAGAGAGAGAGAGATTATTGAGCTACACAGCAGTAAAACAATAACTATAATTTTTTTTCAGATCTCATAATACTTTTTGAGAGTGGAGTACAATGAGATCCATACAACTGCTATAGGGGGGTCAGGAACAACACAGCGATCCTTATATACACTTAGTACCCTTTTATCTACACTCCTTGTAAACCAGGGAGCCACGCAGAGGACCACGAGAGAGAGACAGAGACAGAGACAGAGAGAGAGAGAGAGAGAGAGAGAGAGAGAGAGAGAAATCAAATAAAGTACATCTAGCACTTAGCGGTAAAACAAAATTCCTGATGGCCGATGAGTAATGATCAATAAGTTCCTGCCAGCTATGAGCAAAAATAGTCTACGTACGTTCCTACACACACTACGCTAAGCTAAGGAAGGCCAGTGTGTGCATGGCGGTGCGGCAAGACACAGTGTGGGGCTGAAGTGTAGGGAAACGCATATTCTTTCAGTTTTCCCAGTCTATCCTGTTAACTCTTTCATGGCAATACTGGATTGTTAGCTATGCATCAGATCTTTATTAGCATCTGCAAGAAAGGAATGCATGAAAGAGTATATTTTGTAATTTCTATCCAGTTTAAAGATTTTAGGTAATAATGGAATAAGTAAAAATGTTGTATGGAGCAAATAGCAGTGAAAGGGTTAAAGATTGGCAGAGTCACTTTTTTCTATATTGTACTCTGTTTTTCATTAAAGCCATTAGTCTTCCCTCAGTGCATCCTAAAGATTCATCCTTCATTTTTGTAGTTTCTTGCCTCCTCCACATCACATTGTCTTCTTTATATTTTGTTAAGCATCTCCATGTTCAAAATGTCTTTCAATTAATTTATAAATTCTTCAGTTTATGTATGTATTAATACCACAATACATAATGCATTTTTACATATTAAACTTATCTATTTCTAATTCATACTTATCAGAGTTGAGAATTTCCAAGACTAAAACCCACACACTTCCACACCATCCTGTGCTTTGCCTCACTGCCACACTTCCACACACTGGACTAAGTAAAGGTTTAGTTTTCTTTTCATGAGTTCCTTGAGATCAGCTGACTATTTCATTACAACACAGTAGAATGGTTTAAAGCTTAACACCAGGACCTGAACACTAATAGCCTCCCGTGTCCCCTCCCTCCCGTCCCTCCCAGCCTGTGTAGCAGCAAGAGAGGGTTTGCAGAAGCTTGCTTATGGTCCTGGAAAACTGACACTTTCAAGGCACTTAACCTTCACTGGTGAGAAAAGCCTCCTACAGCAAGCTGGAAGTAGTGACAACCACGCCGGGAGTCCACCGCCATGCAGGCAGAGATGTTGTCTAGTGTTGCAGCATCCAGTCTGTCATTACTCACTGCCAGGCAAGCAGCACTGCTCTGTTCTTACAGCATCTAGCCTCATGATTCACTGCTAAGCAAACAGTACTCTAGTCTATTTATTTGCCAATCAGTCTATCATAATTCACTGCCCAATAAACAGTACTGCAGTCAGCATCAGTCAGTACAGCATCACGAGTCAAAGCATTCACCACAAACCACTGTGATCAATCAATCCTTGCAGCATCACACCAAGGACAACCTAAAACCATGCAGGCCTTGATGTTTTCTATCTCTGCACCCTCCAGCCTCTCAAGACTCAACACCACCACCACCACCACCACCCCCACACAAGCAGTGTCATCATGGAGCCTTGCACCACCCACACTACCCTGACAAAAGTCAACACTAACATGCTCTGTGCTTGCACCAGCTGATCACCACCAGGAGTTTAAAATCCTGCAAGCAGTACTTGTATTTATCCTTGCAGCACCCACTCACCATGCAAACAGTACTGTGATCAACTCCTGCACCATCTGATAACATCAGTATCACCAACACACACGCACATAGTACTGTCATCTAACCTTGCATCATCCAATCTCCTTCAATCAATTCACTATCCTTGCAATATCCAGCCTCTTTGAATTTACCATTACCTAAACAACAATAACATCCTTGCAGCATCCACCTCCTTATACACCCATCATCATCATCAAAACAACACTGTCAGCTATCCTTGCAACATTGTCTCCTTCAATGCAACCTTGATAAGTCAAACCCATCACCATGAAAACAGTACATACTTTGATCTACTATTACAGCCTCCAACCAGCCACAGTCTACAACCAAGCAAGCACTACTTTAGCAAACAGCATATCAGCACCTCATCTACCACGACTCACTGCTGTGTTAAAAGCTTCACATCAGCTCCTCATCCCTCCTAACATCCACTGGCTGCCGTCCTAAGCCCCTTCGGACCAATGATACACAACACGACCCAATGCAAGAACAGTTTTGCGTCTCGTGACTGCTGCCTCAGCTTATGTACCGCAGCCCCCACCAGTGCTGGATGTGGGAACTGTCCCTTTCTGTTTCTCCCTCCCTTTCCCTCCCTCCCTGCTAACACCCCAGGCCACACCTACACACACGAAGACACTTGCTATGCGATCATGACAAGCTGAGGTACAAACATGTTGTCGAAAGCAGTCTATCACATCAACACAGCTTATTGGGTACATACTAGGCTCACTGGTTGCTCTCACTCTCACACACACACACACACACACACACATGTACGCATTAGGCTAACATCCCAAAAAAGAGGGAACAGCCAAAATAAAACATACACACACACAGACACTCCCAGTCTTATTTCTTGTAGTTTTCCTTTGCACAACTGGTACACTAATGTAAGGGTAATATCATATTTACTTCAAGGGAAAGTAGTTAATGCACACACACACACACACACACACACACACATGCATACATAATATTCAGGTTCCCACTCACAAGTTCATTCTCATACACATTAAGAAAAATCAAACAGTTGCTCTTGCCGAAAGAAGAAAAAAGTATCATCAATATTAGTACAAGAAGCATATTAGTACAAGAAGCACCTTACTTAGAGAGAGAGAGAGAGAGAGAGAGAGAGAGAGAGAGAGAGAGAGAGAGAGAGAGAGAGAGAGAGAGAGAGAGAGAGAGAGAGAGAACTTATTGATTCAGGGTAAGTAATGAAAACTTCTCCAAGCCCCAAGAAAAGACAAATTGAACGTCTTTTATAAGGAAAACATGTGGAAAGCCTCGACTGCTCCTGAGGACACACTCCCAGCGCCTCGTGAAAGACAAAGACGGCCAACTCATGAGCAAATGTTCACAACGTTAAGAAGAATTATTCCGACCCTCTCAGGAAACGTGCTTGTGTTTGCTTCTCATCTTGTGTTGACTACCTCCTTAAAACACACATACCTACACACACATACACACACACAACATATTGCAAATCCTACACAGAAACTTTCCACCTTCAAGATTTCCACCATAAGTAATTTACTCCATAACTAATTAGACAACAATTTGTTATATAGGTTATGTTAGGTTAGGTTGTTTGATATGATTTGGTATGGTTTGGTGAGGTCAGGTTAGGTTCGGTGTGATTTGGTTTGGTTACATTAGGATAGATTAAATTACAATTACTTTACACTAATTACCAAAATGTTATAAGATCCAGTTAGGATTGGTTAGATTGGGAATATTTATTATGACAGGATTACTTTTTGAGTGAAAATTTTCCGTATGTAATATTTCCCCCCAAATAACAATCCTTGTGATAAATTAGGTTAGGTTAGGTCAAGTAACACCAGATTCAGTCAGGTAAGTTGAAGAAAAATAAGTCATGGAGAATTATTTTGGTTGAAAACTCTATGGAGGAAACTGGTAGATGGAATAGCTACTGTTCAATTTACATACACACACACACACACACACACACACACACACACACACACACACACACATGCACATACACACACCCACACACACATGCACATACACACACACACACACACTAGTATATCATATAAATCCCATTCCATTTGAGCAGCAGACAAATGCATCATTTAGTTCTGCTCCAAATTGAATGTAGTCTTTGTGAATTTCAGGGGAATTCATTACAAATTATCTAGAAATGCACATCAAGAACAGAAATATGTTACAATAAAGGCCTCAGTCCATGTTTTTGAATAAATGTCATGGTGTTTAAATGTGTTGAGGGACACTGAGGGAGACGGAGGGCAATACTTCCTTCTGCTGTGTTGGTAGTGATGGTGTGAAACAGACATTATCATGAGCTGAGTACCACTACACTCCTCCTCTCCACTGTGTTTGGTTTGCATTCTTCCTCTACCTCACATCCTCTGACCGGCTGAGAATTGATCGTCAGGTTTGTGAGTCAACAGATCAGAGGCCACAACACTGAGGAACAACACAGTGGAGTGAAGAGAAGCACCTCACTCAGCTGTCTTAATGAGTGGCAATGGATGAAGCAACACTGCTGTATTTCAGTGACATGATTTCAGCAAAGAATAACATGATAATACTTTCAAACAGCTGCATTTAAGGACTATTTGAAGATGCCTTGAAAATTTTAAAGAAATGCATCCTACTGATACTCAAGAGAAGATGTTGTTTCAAATTAGAGGCATGTTATGAGTGGGAGACCAGAGTAAAGATCAGGAGACTAGATAAAGGAAGTTTTAGAAAGAATGACCCAAGGAGAGAGAGTGCACATGCTGGCAAAAAGTGGGAAAAATGTGTAAACTCTCCAATGCTTTAACAAAAAATGATACTGAACAAGATGGTGAAAATGGTGAATCCTGTATCACTGCATTCTATCATGCCATTGCCACTATTCAGTTGGTACTTTTTACTGAATCAAATACATAAACACCAAAAGCTTCAATCAATCATACATCTTCATCTGCTACAGGAAGTTTGCCATGAGTTAGACAAGTGTTAGTTACAAGCAAGCATTCTTCCTCCTCAAGACACCTCACGATGTATATTAATCTGTGGTCAGCTAGTTAGTATCAGTGGTGGAACACGTCTGCCTTTCTAATGTGGAAAAGGAAGCCCACACCTGATGTCTTGAGAGGAAATACCAACACACGTCTTACTCATTGTCTTCCCTGCCACGTTCCGTCTCCCCAGTGCCCTTCATCTCGGCACCCACCACGTCCTCTCGCAAGGGAGTGGGAAGCAGGTAAGGGTCACAATAATATAATACAGTGCAGGAATTGAGCATCTAAGGATAAAGCCAGCAGCAATGACTGACTTCTGTTGTTCACTATGATATATAAAACACTCACATACACTCACACTCACACACACACACACACACACACACACACAAGGAGATCAAGGTGCTCACTGTCTGGTGTAGGGCACCGATATGCCTTTTTTATCGCTGGAGTTTGCCTTCTGGAGATGACTAACTTTTGAATGGTAGTGAGTGACTCCTCTGTCAGTGAATTGTACAAATCTAATAAACCTAATAAATTCCTTGATTTTTTTTTTATTGAAATGTCTAACTTTTCTTGTTGACGCCAAGATTAGCTTTCCGACAATGTGTGTTGATCTCAAAAATGTTGTGAATGTGAGTCATTTGTTCCCTGTCAGTGAGTTGCATGAACACATTATATGGAGAACCTAACAAACTCCTCTTCTTGCTGCATGCATTCCTCTCTCTCTTTAAACACTTCAATATCCTTCTAAAAAATGCATTATACTATCTATCTTTGAAAAAAGAGAAGTGATTCTTCACCAGTAAGAAAGTCATACAACAAATGATCTGAAGAACTAAATGCTTCATTCTTCTCCTGCCAGGAGCCAATAATGTCTTTTCTTCCTCCCTGGCACTGTACATAATAGTACACAAGGGAGAACCATTTAATTAAAAGCGTCATATGATCATCCTCACTGCTTGGTGATGTGTATCAATCAATGTGTTGCTGCAGCAAGCATGAACGTACATTTGTCACAGGCTAATAATGCATGTAGATATGTCAGCTTAGCCTACGTCAATTCTATCTTAATCCTCAAACTGCTGTAACTTTTCACCAAACTTAATACATTGTTAGTCTGAGGCTCTCAGCATTCAAATGATACAGCAAGACTTTCCATATTGCCTGCACCTCCCAAGCCTCATTGGTCATAACATCACTGCCACACTCATCCTTCCTTCACCATTGCACTGAGGTACGCAGTAAACAATTCCTTTCCTTTCCACAACAAATGACATGTTGTGTTTTTCATACTTTAAGCAAGTTCCATTCCACAGTCCATTAGAAAAGTTCTTGTCATCCTGCCTACACTCATTCCACTACAAGAGAGCTATATATCAAAACCTCAGCAGGTTGGTTCTCTTTTAACAAAACAGTTCTACTTGGCTCTATGTAAGTAAGGTTGTGTTTTCCTTCATGCTTATCACAACTGTCACTCTTCACCATCTCACACTTCAACGTGAAACAAGTTCTTGGCCACCGCCACTGATGCATGGCTCTCTTAGACTCTGTTTCAGTCTTAGCAAGTTTTCTTTCTGATAATCAAAGATACTGATGGCTCAGCTCTCTGTTTATATGAAGATGTTTTACTGTTTCCATTAGCCAAGTTTTCTTCATGGCAAACACACAAATACACTTGCTAATGAGTAGCTCTGCTCTGCTTTGGTTACTTTCTATCTGGCAGACACACATGTATAGTGATGCATATTTTTGTTCTGATGCTGTTGCTGCTGCTGCTGCTGCTGCTGCTGGTTCCTAACTGTGTGCCTTCTTTGTCGTCTTCCTTAGTGAGAGGGAGTGGAAGGAGAGCCCTGTCTTGTGATCCTAAGTTAGTACACATTTGTGACTGGTCATAACACACACAGATCTTCATATACCCTGATGATGTAAAGAGTAACAAAGATATACACGTCTATGTTATTATATTATTATACTGTATAACTACACAACAAGTATCGCTTACTCTTCTACCAATTGTTGAAAACTGTAGATATCACATAACTCTGCACTCCTCTTCCTTGTCTATCACTCTGGTACACCACAGCATAAAACCTTAATATCATTTGTGACTACTCCAGAAACATCTTTGGGACTGTAAAAAATTAAGTAATGACTACGGGATAAACGAGCGCATCCTTAAATGTTCCAAGTCTGACCTCAGCAACTTTCAACAGGTCCTCATGGAAGTTACTTGGGTCTTCAAAGGTGTTTCCATCATTCTAGTGAGAGTCCAATGGGAATTCTGCACCATAACAGGCAAAAAACACCAATGAGAACCTCAGTAATGATCTCCGTGGCCTTTGAAAATAGTCTTGAAGAAAAACAGAACATTTCAAGATACGGGTCAAGAGGCGTTGGTTGGCCGACTTGATAAATTGTGCTCAGGCGAAACAAACCTTCTGACGCCACGCCACTCGCTGCCGGCTGGCCGAGTGTGTCGCATTACCAAAACCAGGCTAGCAATAAGTAAGCAGGCACGGCAGCTACCACTTGCCTTTGTCACTGGTATGAGTAAAGAATAGTAAAAAAAGAGCTTATTCTCTTGAATCAACACCACATACTCACACATACCCCCACACACACACAGATTCAATGAAATTCAATTCACACACACACACACACACACACATAAGCTTGTTCTCTTAAATGAGGACAACACAGATACGTCCATTCACGCACACATATGAACAGACACACCAACTAAAATGCCACACAAAAATTAATTAAAATGTTATTTCTTTTCAATCAACACTTCACTCACTCACTCACTCACTCACTCACACACGCACAAACACACACACCAGCAAGGTCAAGGGTGAGGTAAGTATAAATTCATCAACACTCATTAAGAATTTGAGTGAAAAAAAAAAATTTCCTGCAAATCTTCCTCGTATTGTTGTTGAGGATTACTGTGCCTGCTTGTGTTTGGTGAGTTTGATGGTGAGGTGAGCCAGGACACAGTGAGGGCAGGCCATCTCAGGCTGGTCGCTGTGGTACTGGTCCAGCAAGACCCGCGCTGTGTTGCCCAGCAGACCCGGCACTGTCATCACAGAGGTCTCCATCTGGGGCAGCACCTGAGACTGTAGGGGAGACGGAGCAATGACATGAAGCTATCTGGACTTCATAACCTTTCCCACTACTTTAGTCTCTCAATCTTAATTAAGCACTTTGACAGTCATAGTTCAGAAAGGAGACACTCTCACATCCAGCAGATAGAACAAAGCACTTTCAACGTACCAGAAACTCTTTACGTGTGAAGTGATGACCACAGGTGAACAACACACAGTCCTTGTCCTGCTCCTTGCTCCCCTTAGCACCGGTCTTCAGCTTGTGAGAGCCGGAGAAGGAGCCTCGAGAGTCTGTTCTCTTCCTGGAGTGCGCCGCCTCACTCTTCTGAAGGCTGGCCACATCCTCCTGTTTCAGGTTGATGGTGTTGGTGGCCTTCTTACTCAGGGAATCCAGGGCCTGGTCTAGCTTGCTCGTCTCGTCAAAGGAGGCTGCCCGTCCCTCCTGGCTGCCCTCAGATGCCGTCTGCACGCCACTGATGCGAGCCAGGGCATCCACGTACTCACTGCCTCCACCACCTGCACAAGTAAATACATCACAGACAACCATGTATAGTCCAGCAGTGATGCCTATGTGGGTGTCAACATATATTCTGGTGGTGCATCAAGATAGTCACACAGGAGTCATGATATGTATAGGGTTAACTCATTCACTGTGACGTACATCACAACACAGTCCTAAAACAGCAAAATCTTAACAAAAATCAACAAGAAAGATAGAAAAGATAATTAAAAAGAGTCTATTGAATAGTCTTGAGTGAAAAGAATGGTTTGAGCTGGCAGTGAGTTAAGGCAAAAGATCTCAGTGGTGGTTTGTTAATAAGAAAGATGAACCAAATTGCAGGACAAGTGTTAACAGCAGCATACACACACTTACCAGCCTGAAGGTGACTGATAACGGAAGTACAAAGGTTCAGGCAAAACTTGGTGGACAGCTGACCCAACACTTGCACCGCTGGGTCACTACCTCCTGCCTCTCCTGCCGGGGCCTTCTGTCCTTCCTCCACCTCCCCACTCGCTCCATCGCTGTGAGGGAGACACCGCACACCTCAGCACTGCAGCACTCACCACCACCAACACAGCTCAGGATACACAAGGCACAGATAGGTGAGCCAAGGGTTAGGCATGGCTACACACACACCATCCTGTCTGATACTACTAAATGTACACCATGTCACTACGTCCAATATATACAGTCATTAACTCTCTACCATTCATAAAGACATCTAAGCTTACTACTATTATGGCAGACTGGTTTGTCACTGTCTCTACTGAAGTAAAGACACTTCAGTTCACAGGAAGGTGGTAACACTGCCACTGAGCAATCTTAGTCAGTCAGTCATGTCATTCCTGCTTCATTTAGAAAGTGTGGCAGAGTAACACTACATCCTCTACCAAATCTCTTTCTTCATTATAAGGTATCAGATCACTAATGGGAAAAATAAGAAAATAAATAAATAAATAAAACAAAAAAAACAAGTAAAAATAAAATAAAACAAACAACAAAAATACTGGTATCTAGTATCTGAATAATGCATTTTGTACAAAGTAAAGTGTTTCATCTATTCCAATCACTTTGCCTGCCACTTTGAGACACTGACTGGAGCTATCAAGATTCATGAGGGCAGTTGTAGCAGGCCACATTATACTTGTATCAAGAGAAACATTACCATAACATTACTATAACATCCCAATACTATTCAGGCTAAAACACTTACTAAAACTACTGAGACTTTTGCTATGAGGGTATCTATGAAAGGGCATAACTAACTGTACATCATCATAACATCCCAATGCTATTCCATCTAAGACATTTACCAAAACCACCAAGACTTTTGTAGTGGATGTGCAGTGTTCAGGACAAGAGGCAACAATAAATACCACAACCTCCCAACACTATGCTCATCTGAGTCGCCCGGCACACTTGCAGGAACCAACACTATGCCATCACGGTAGGCTCAGGTCGAGAGAATCAGTGTCATAACTCCCCAATACTTTGCCAAACTACATCAGGAACAATTAATGAACGGAGATCATGTTATGTCATCAGGGCTCATGTTAACAGAGATTCTTAAGTATGTAACTTCTTAGATGAATTTCTAGTCTTGAAATCCATCTTAACATCCCAAAATTGGTGTTGCACTTTAGCCATTATCTCATCATCAGCTTCAAATTTACTGGTGCTGAGATAATGACTAAAGTGTAACATCAATTTCAGGAGATTAACACTACAAATTCATCTAAGAAAAAGTTACATACTTACGAATCAGTGTTAATATGAGTCCAGGGTATAAGATTAACCCAACCTTTTCACTGCTACTTGCCACATCTCTCCTGAACCACTAAGCACTCTGAGACATGTCCTCCTCTTCTACGGCCAATGCCAAACATCCCACTACTTAGAAATGGCAAAAAATCTATTCTTTTAATCCATTTCTTTTGAGTAGATATTCATAGATACCACACACTGTTTCTAATATTGTGAATGGATGACAGTGAAAGGGTTGAGAGAAACAGTGTCATAAACTCCCAGTACTACATCCTCACTACCTCCCAGACTAACAAGGCTGCCAGACCATCCAGAGACAAGACAATGGCACGCTTCATTACATCACTAGAGTCAGCACAGCACTCATCCTTCACTCCATACAAGTAACGTGTTGAATCCTGATACCTTGAGTGTCCTGCTGGGAGTCTGAACTTTCTATGTGAACTGGTGTGTTTGTTTGGTGTTCCTGAGTGGAGGTGATGCAGTACCAGTGTGTCTGGGTCTGGATGAGCTGGAGAGCCTTGTTATGTTGGCTACAGAAAGGCCATTGTCACACACTAGACTAAATACGGAGCTTTTGTTTTTTTATATATACTTTGGGAGGCAATTCTCTACTGATATGTAATGTAATTTGTCTAGCATGAAGGCTCTTGTACATGTTTTAGGATGATGCACTAATGAGAACATAGTCGATCAGTGCTTTGAAGTCAGACTTTCACTTCACCACCAAAGAATCAAAAACTTCTTGAAAATGTGATAAGAAACCAGTACTCAGCCATTCATTCAGCCATCAGTGGTGCCTCAGAATTACCCTAACCTTACACTGAATCAAATCAAAGCTAAAGCAATAGTAAACGACAAAATAAAAGCTCCGCAGTGCACTAGGCAGTCCCGTGTGGCCTAGCTGAGGGCGTGGCATCAGCAGGGAGTGTGAACGCCCTGCAGTCCCTGTGTGACTGACCCAAAGAGCAGGAGTGCGAGGGGGTAGACAGTGCGGGGAAGGTGCGTGAGTAATAGTTCTTCCAGCTGGCCGAGGGGGAGGGCGTGCGACAGCCAGAGAGAAATACCCTCTTGGAGCACATGCCTCATGCCCGTCTGGGACTCCTCCGTCTGCAGCCTCAGGTAGTAGTCTATGATCCTCACCGCCTCATCCACCAGCCTGGGGGAGGAGCAGAGAGAGGGAGTGTCAGGGAGGATGGGAATGAGCACCAGAGTTAATCAGTCAAACCAACCATAAAGATGACACTGGCAGGGAAATGAGACATTGCCAGAATCCATAAAATCAATCCTAAAATCTTCACTTGAAAACACAATAGATAACTTCCCAAAATGAAGAGAGAGAGAGAGAGAGAGAGAGAGAGAGAGAGAGAGAGAGAGAGAGAGAGAGAGAGAGAGAGAGAGAGAGAGAGAGAGAATAACAATGATAGACAAAAAAAGCAGTAACCCCAAACACAATCCACACAAAAATCATTCTCCGCAGCCTCACACTAACATCTTGGAGGGATAATCAGCAGAGCACTTGTCCCTCTCTTGACTAGAAGACTCGCTTTCTTTCCTCTGCCTCTCCATGGTTCCCCCTGCGCTGGCGTCACCCTCCTTCTGACTGGCAGTGGTGGTGGTGGTGGTGGTGTTGAGTCTGTAAAGGTCCTTCCCCTGTTTGAAGAGTGCACAGAGGTGGTGGTGCATGGCCTGGCTGTACTGTCGCTCTAAGGTGTACAGGGTGGCAAGCGCCTGGTGGGCCTCTGCGTCTTGTAGCTGCGGACACAGGAAAAGATGATGAATTGGTAACAGAGCATACTGGAAGATGAATTAGTAATGTTGTATATTCCTAATGGTTTCCACAGTTCAAGTTTCTTTTTGTCATATTGGGTTAGGTCAGGTGAAGGATGAAGGAAAAGAAACATGATTGAAGAAGTATAGGAGGAGGAGGAGGAGGAGGAAGAAACCAAAAACACAAAAAACAAGAAGACAAAGGTAAAAATTAAAATGGAAAAGAAAATAAGATAAGGAAGAGAAAAAAAGGAATAGTAAAAGGAAGAAAATGAGAAAGGGAACGAGGAGAAATACAATTCTACAAAACAGGAAAAAGACAAAGAAGGGAAGGAAAAAGAGAAAGAGAAGGATGAGGGGGAGAAGAAGAAAAAAGTGGAGGAACAGAATTAGGAGGCAGGAATAAGAAGAGGAAGAGAAGGATGAAGGGAAAAAGAAGGAAGAAGTAAAACCACAGAATCAGGAAGTAGGAGTAAGAGATAGAGGAGAAAGATGAGGAGAAAAGGAAGAAATAAGTGAAGAAACAGAATTAAGGGGTAGGAGTAAAAAGAGGAGGAGAAAAAGAAGGAAGGAAGAAGTGGAGGAGCAGAATTAGGAAAAAGGAATAAGAAGAAGAGGAGGAGAAAAAGAAGGAAGGAAGAAGTGGAGGAGCAGAATTAGAAAACAGGAATAAGAAGAGGAGGAAAAAAAGAAGGAAGTAGAGGAACAGAATTAGGAAACAAAAATAAGAGGAGGAGGAGGAGGAGGAGGAGACCCTAATAATAAGAAGCACAGCAATATTACCACACTCACCATGGTAGTAACATTCTTGGAGTTGTAGCAGCTGTGGAAGAAGGTGAGGGCGGCGTGCAGAGTGTGGATGCCATACAGCCCGTCATCCTGCTCATCCGCCTGTGTCTTTCGGTCCTCCTCCAGCTCCTCCACGCCCTCCATCGGCAGCCGTCCCAACCACCAGTGGCTGCCATCCCTCATCTGTGGTATGGGGTCGGTAAGTACTGGGTTTTCTCTTTGTTATATTTGAGTCGTTTGTCTTTTTTTTTTAAGAGAAGTGTTTTGCTTTACTTTTTTATGTGAGATTTTTTTTTCTTTTTTTTTATGTAAGAGAAGTGTCTTTTTCTATTATTTTTCTTTTTTTGTGTGTTTGCTTTCTTTTTTATGTAAGAGAAGTGTTTTTTCTTTTACCTATTTTTCTATTTTATGTAAGAGGAGTGGTTGTTTTTTCCTTTTTTTCATGTATGAGAAGTGCCTTTCCCTTTATTTATGCAAGAAATGTTTACCTTTTTAATGCAGACACCTCAATACTACACAGACTCAAACACAACACCATTACAGACCATCAGCAGCAGCATCAGGCACTCACCTTCTCCTGGGTGTTGGAGGAGATGCCGTAGTGGTGTGGAAGAGGGCCAGGGTTGGGGGGCAGGCCGGTGACAGGTCTGGGCGTCTCACAGTTGGAGTGTACGCTGTGAGGCACCTTGAGGACTCTCTTGGTGGTGCGCAACATGAACACTCGCCCCGCCTGCCCCTTGTCGTCGTCCACAGCACCGTTCTTGCCAAGCTGTGGGGAGTAGGGGTGTAATGTTGGCTGTGTTTATTTATTTACTCTCCCCATGACTATTTTCCAAAGCCACAGAGATGATTAGTAGTGTTTTCAAGTGTTTCTCCAGTTAATGATGTAGAAATCTTGTCCCTTTACCTTTAGGACCATTAAAACACCTTTAGAAATGCATGTAAATCTAAATAAAGCTTTCTTAATATTTCTAGTTCAATATAAGAAGAAACTGTTTTGAAAGCCTGGATAGTCATCACTGTGATGGTGGCAGTCCCTGTGTGAACACCAATGCCTAATTCCACCCATCATCCTCATCCATAAATATGTCTAATCTTCTTTTCAAACTCCCCATTGTCTCACCACTAACAATATGATGACTGAGTCCATTCCACTCATCAACTACCCTATTAGAGAACCAGTTCCTTCCTTATTTCTCTCCTAAACTGGTGCAGTGCAGAAGTGTTTCAGAATAGTCCAATACCAGAGAGGGAACACAAAGCAGTCTGCCGTGTGACTGACCTGGGAGTAGAAGTTTGAGCCCCAAGCCCACAGCTGACCCTGAGACTCCAAGGCCAGGGTGAAGTCTGCCCCACACGCCACGTCTGTGATGTATGCGTCGTCCATGATGCGCACTGGGCTGGTCACCTCCCTCCTGTTACCAGTGCCTGCCGTAGAAAGGAGAGAGAGAGAGGGAGTAAGTCTTTTTGCCAATTTTGATGCTCCTAAATCAAGGGATCATCTTATACACTGAGCTGTCCTAAAGTCTGGCATATATGGTAACAAGAGGAAATAAGGAACAGTACATGTTTATCATCCCCACACCAGCAGTACACCAGCAGGCCAGCCACCACACTCACCCAGCTGTCCTGACATGTTCCTGCCCCAAGAGTACAGTGCACCATGGGTGGTCAGCAGGAGGCAGTGCTGACTCCCGCAGGCCACGGCTCGCACGGCACCAAAGCCGTGTGGCATCTCCACCTCCTGGGGCAAGAGGTGGCCCAGGTCGGTGGGGTCGCACGATGGCACAGTGTTGGCACTCACTGTCCGGGGCATGCCACTCATGGCTGGCCAAGGAAACCAAGGAATTAAGAGGGAATGATATCCTTTATGTAACAGGGGAACTGCTCAAGCAAAAACAATAAAAAATAAATAAATAAGGAATGATTTTTTAAAACCCCACTGAGGTGCCAGTTCCAAAAGAAAGGTCATAAGAGAATAAGATGGTAAGTGTTGTGAAACCTCTTTCTATCAATATGTTTTTGTAAAATAGTATAAGAAAAGTACTTTATTTCTAAATATCTGAATGAGACTCCAGTTTTTGCACAAATCTCCTGAATGATTAGTGTTTGAGGAGTGACAGGTTCATCTAAAGTTCCAGAGAGGCAAGAGACACCTGAGGAGTGTTCACGTCCCCACACACTTACTTCCATTTGTGACGGGACTGTTGACAACGGTGGCATCTCCTCCGTCCCCCGGGGAGTCCCGGGGCGAGGTGCTGCTGCTGGCTGTGTCTGTGGCCTCACTGGGGGTGGCTGGGGCCTCACCCCCACCCACATGGCCCTCTAACTTCTCTGGAGAAGGGTCAGGGGAAATCACAAATGACTTGGCACTGTCACCCTCCCCTTCCTTCTGCTGCTCCTCCTCTGGGAGTGTGGTGATTGTGTCCTCACTATCATCTACAGTTGTACTTGGGTTGGCCGGGGGACTTATGGCGGCCACGGCCTCCTCCCCCGACTCTAAGCTATCACTAGCACCATTGACGTCCACACTTGTACCCTCCCCTGGCAACCCAGAGGGTGTGCTCCCTTCACTCGCCGCCTCCCGCTCTCCTCCTTGCCCCTCCCCACCCGGCTGCGCCTCACTACCACCACCACCACCACCGCCACCGCTGGCTCGCCGGCTGGCCTCCGCCGCCTGCTGGCAGGACCGGGCCCGGCGCTGCAGCTGTGCCTGCACCCGGAGACATGCAGGGTTGTTGCCCCACATGTACACCTTGTGGCTGCGAGTCACTGCAATCTGCACACAAAATGACACGTTTACAACACTTACATACGATATCTTATATTTCATAGCATTGTTAGAGACTGACAGTACATTTCCAATAGCAAAGAATTTACTAAGATGTTTCTATAGAACAGCTCTATTCTCTTTGTGTATTACATGAGATTATTCTTACATATTTCACCCCATGACTTTATGAGTGGTCTAGGTGGTCCAGCTTCAAGATATACTATGTAGTGTGGTACTGTAAGTGTTGAGGAACATATGTGTGTGTGTGTGGCTCACATTCTGGAAGTATCCTGCGGTGAGGTGTGTGGCGGGGCCGGGCAGGTGCACCCTTACAGGCCGGCACACCTTCACTATGCCACCGTTGCCAATCTGGCCGTAGGTGCCACAGCCCCAGGCATACACATTACCATCCTGGGACATGGCAACGCTGTGTGCGTATCCACCATCTGCTTGTACGATATGCTGGGGAGGGAGGAGGAGAGAGAGTGTTGTGTGATTCACAGGTAAAGAACACACACACACACACACACACATTCACACTGCTAAGTAAACCTTCGATACATACACCACCCCACCCTGTCAGTTCCTCACTCCCCAACAAAGAAGATAAAGTGGTCCTGTCTCACTTCACATACATCAGCCACACAGCTTGCTCATTACAGATGAGAACAGTAAACTTACTTTGCCTGATCAACAGCCCTTGCATCTACTGAAGTAATTTCAACTAAAGAGAGACTACACTATGCATGCATATTATTGAATCATTCCCTATAATATTACCTGAGTTTGTTTCAAGAACTTTTAATAATCAATAGATAGAACAAATGTCCAGATATAATGGTCCAATGTTCCAAATAATTTCTGACACCCTGATTTCACTACAGGAGACAACCACTCAGCAATGACACACACACACACACACTGGCCGAGGCGACCACAACCTTACCTTCTTGGCGAGGAGTGTGACCGGGGAAGGCTGGTGCACATCCTCCACACTGTCATTGCCCAGCTGGCCGTGCACACCCCAGCCCCAGGAGTACAGCCTGAAATGGAGGATGCTTAATAGTGTACACATACACACAAAAAATAAATAAATAAAAATTTGGAATAATTCAAAAGAAATAACAGCAACAAATTCCAAAAAAAGAACATGCAAGTATAGAAACAGAGACAGAACAACATGAGATTAACTTAGGCCCTGGAAATCTCAACTGGATAAATACACACACACACACACACACACACAGCAACGGCAACAGTTCATACTCACGTGCCGTCATCGCTGACACACAGCGAGTGGAACTGTCCACAGGCGACGGACACGATGCCCTTCCCCTCCAGGGCCGACACCAGGGTGGGCCGTGGACACCTGCCTGTGCCACCCACACCCACCTGGCCGTACTTGTTGCTGCCCCAACCGTACACCTGAAGAGGCCACACACCTCAATCACAACTGACACTTTGATTATTCTACTGAGGAGGAAATTGTAATGTAATGAAAATAGAAGAAAAATTGCAGGTAAAAGTATACTGTATCTATAATTTCATTGTGGTATATTGAAACACACACAAAAACATGCTCTTCAGTTAGGTCTCTGTCTCTCTCTCTCTCTCTCGCTTTTTCCCTCCCAGCCCTGCCACACACCCCATTATCAGTGATGGTCAGCATGTGGTTCTTGCCGCACGCCACGCTCAGCACTCTGGTCTGGCTGAGGTAGGACACCAGCTTGGGCTCCGTGCCGTCGGACACCACAGAGGGCAGCACCCGGCCATTGAGGAGAGGCGCCAGGGCCGGGCCGCCTGCCAGGGGGCCTGTCAGGAGTGGCTGGAAAGATGAAGGGATGGGTGAGGTAGGACAGGCAAGACTCAAACACTGCACTTCCTCTCCTGTTGTAGTGATGGTTTGTGAAGTGTGGAGGAGTGTACACAAAGAGCATAATTATGATGGATGTAAAAATCTGCTGTTGTTATTCTTTAGTGTCTGAATAACAAAACTACAGTACACTCATGTTATTTGTTTGAAAACCAACACAACTGCTTAATAGATTTGTTTGTTTATTATTCTTTACACATGATGAACCTAGATGTTTGAAAGCTGTAACTGCAACACACCCTTATTCCAGTCCTAGCAATCACCATAAATGCTTCAATCACATAACATTCAAGAATTCTGGCGTGGGTGTGTGGCCTTCCTTCCCCAGCCCCAGCACCTCTCACCTCCTGGTCCTCCGGCAGTGTGATGCCCATGCCGGTGAGCAGCTTGGGGGAGGTGTTGGAGCGCGGCCCGTGTCCCAGCACACCGTAGTCTGACAGGCCCCAGGTGTAGAGAGCACCTCCAATGATGACAGCAGTGTGCCCGTACCCACAGCTCAGCACCTGGGCACGCACCTTCTCCAGTGGCACTGGCACTCTCTGTGGAATACCAAGCAATGAAAATATATCAAGTTCTCATCAGAGAACAAAAAATATAAAGAAGTTATCAAGAGGTTTGGAAGGCAAGCACTACAGTAAGAGATGTTCAATCTTACCTCTTTGGGAAGCTCCAGCTTGTAGGTGAGGAGGGCCGGCCTGTAGCACCATCCCCTACTCAGGTTGAGCTGAATAATGATGGCAAGGAACACCTCAATGAAGGTCTCCAGGGACACCAGCTCCTCAGCACCCCCGGGAAGGAGGCAGGAGCTCTGCACCACAGAGGACAGTGGGGGGAAGGCCTGCTTCCTACCATTGGTGGCCTGCAGGAAGGGTCTAATGGCAGGATGTGTGGGGTTGTACAAGTCAGCCAAGCGCCGCAGCACTGACAGTTCCACACTCCCCAGCAGGCTCAGCACCAGGGCAATGTGGGTGCGGGCCAGCGACGGCCGCACCAGCAGCACCTGCCGCAGCTCTGGGTCCGACACACAGTGGAGGTAGCCGGCCTCTCTCTCCCTGGCCACAGACAGCAGCCCCTCGCCCCGCCCCGACCCAGTCAGCTGCTCTGAGCTCAGCGTGTCTAGCACTGGTGAGGACTGTGAGGACAGCAGCATCCTCAGTTTCTCTAGATAGAGTCCCCTGGAGGCAGCCAGGTACTGGAGGGTCTCCCAGCGCCAGGCCCCGGCAGCCAGGCTGAGGGCCAGCACCTCGTCGTAGTACTGGTTGTCCCGCAGGAACAGCAGCAGGTTCCTGAGGGCCTGCTGCTGTGGGGGAGGCTTGTGGGAGCCCGGCAGACACAGGTGGTGCAAGTGACACACAATGGCCAGGTTGGCAAGGCTGCGGCGCTCCTCGGCACCAAGATCGGGGCCGCTCACCCCGCTGGTCAGGGTGCCCATGTAGGTGAGGAACTCTGTCACCAGACCCTGCGCTGCAAACTTGATGGAGCACTTCACATGGGGGCACTGCAACGTACAAGGCACCACCAATTAACATTAACACACAGACAGACCAACACCAGCACGGGACACTACATAAACATCAAATCAACAAAACTGTTTCATTCTAAGCAATGAATATTGTGTGTCTGCCCTCATGATAGGTTCAGTGTACAAAGAATACAGCCTCAATATCCTTCATATCTGTCTGCTGAAATCTGAACCTGTCCATACCTAAGTAACAGTTCAACATTACCAACCCTTCACTAAACTATAATGCCGCCTCACTTGATGTACTTGGAAACAAATAACATTTTATGCATAACAGGAAAACAAGACTGGAAAACATATCTACCCATCAATCAATCTCCACCTATAAAAGCAAATGTTCTCATCAAGTCTACACTTCCTACAAAACACCTCAAAGCCACACACACACACACATACCCACGTACACCTACCCTAGAGTGTTTATAGAGAGCAATCGCAGCACTGAAGTTGCGTGACCTGAGCTTGACATCGGCAGCCAGTTCAAAAAGCTTTGGGTCGAGAGAGAAGATAGCGCCGAGTTTGTTAGCACTGTCAATGTCCCCCACCTTGAGCACCAGGTTCATGAAGAGGGACTCCACACTCATCCTGCAGGACACAGGGAACATAAGGACGCTGCCACAGGTTACTGGGACAAGATATCCTTACATGGCCAGCAGAAAAGGAAAGATGAAAAAATGCCTCCCTCAGGACAGGCAAACATAAAATAAGGATACTAAGAAATGTTGCTGGAGATGAATTAGTTCCTATAAACAGTGAGAGTGAAGGAATATAGGACTACAGTTTTAGAGTACAATTTTTGTGACTCTAGGAATATAGGACTCTTTTTAGGATACAATCTCTAGTGGAATGGAATAATAAAGGTGAGAAAAATGAGTTTGTTGAAGTATTTGAATCTCACCTTGGCTGGCAGACATAGAGAGCATGAGAGGTGACTATGAGACATCCGTGAGGCCAAGTGTGTGAGGGAAGCTCCACCTCCTCCTCTTCATCGTCCTCCTCCTCCTCCTCCCTGCTCCGCCCCGGCCTGCCCATGGGGGAACACTGACCCGAGTACCCGTTCTCCTCCTCAGGACCCACCAGCGGAGGACTCGAGTGCAGGGAGAGGACTTCTTCATCATCAGGCATCTCAATTTCCTGTATGACTGGGTTCACTTTGGTGTCCTGCAGAGGAATGAGAGAAGACTGTGTTGGTAATAAAAAACCAGACAATGTGACAGAGGGATGAGATAACAGCTTTGCTCAGGTGGCATGAGGAAGTACACACTTAGCTGGTAGGAATGTTCTGCATACACACACACACACACAAAGGAAAAAAAACATATAGGGAAATTAGAAAGGAATCCAAAGGGCAGCCACAAGAAAGGTACTGGAGCCAAGAGATTTGACATATGAAGACAGGTTAAAATAAATGGGAGTGCCACACACACCTAAACACACACACTCACAATGGATCCATCAATCTTGGAGGATGAGGAGAAGAAAGTGGAGACCATGGTAAGCCTGTTTGGTGCCTGAGTGCTGGTGAGAAAGATGACCTCATCCTGCAGCACAGCCTTGTCCACGTCCGGCACCACCTTGAACACGTAGAGAGGCGTCTGCTCCAGGTCTGTGCTGTACACCTGCCATGGAAGGAAGGGAGGGAAGGAAGGAGGGAAGGATTAGCTTGCTGTACATTAAAATTTCAAGATATTTGTCCCTGAATTTAGGTTAACTCTCTTGAATATGAAGGGGACTGGCAAACTGGTGGGCTTTTTATTTGCATTGTTTTTGCTTTATTATTCTTGGCTAACTTCCTCCTCTTACATGTAAACAACAACACATTATCTTTGTTGCTTATCGATTACTTTGACTCACAGTTCCACATACATCTCTCTCTCTCTCTCTCTCAGTATGACCAGCACCTTTCTTATGCTTGTTTTGCACTCCTTGGACACTGCACCACTTATATAAGGGGAAAGCAATCTATCCATTTCACTGAGAGAGCACCAGCAGCATCAGTAGAGGCAGTAGAAGCAACATCATCAGTAGTAACAATGTCAACAGCAGTAGCAATAGTAGCAACAATATTACCAGCAGTAGAAGCAGAAGTAGCAACAATATCACCAGCAGTAGCAGTAGTAGCAACAATATCACCAGCAGTAGAAGCACTAGTAGCAACAATATTACCAGCATCATTATCACCAGCAGTAGAAGCAGTAGTAGCAACAATATTACCAGCATCATTATCAGTAACAGCAGCAGTAGCAGTAGTAGCAACAATATCACCAGCAGTAGTAGTAGTAATAGTAGTAGCAGCAGCAGCAGCAGTCACGTACCATAAGAGTGGTGTTGGCTTTGCAGTTCCCCACCAGGAGGTGCCTCTCCTTGGCGTACTGAGGAGTGGCTACAACGTCATGGATGAACTTGTACAGCCTCTCAGGGCGGGTGGCCACGGGGGGCAGTGCCTCGCCCTCCCCTGCCGAGGCTATGGATGTGGTGGAGGTGGTCATGCCCTGCTCCGGGGTGGTGGTGGCCGACAGTTCGTCAATATCACAAGTGTCCACTCCTGTAATGGGTGCAACTGGTGAGTGTCCTGCTGCCAGTCACTCTCACTCTCACTCACACATTTGTCACTCCATCACAAACAACCCCACAAATACAACCAGGTAAACACAGCCACACCCTCACAACCCCATAAACACAACCACAGCCAGCCACACCTTTATTTTCCGTAAGAGGTTTGCGTCTGGAGCCGGTCTTTGCCTCGGCCAGCCTCTGCCTTAGCATCTGCAGCTTCTCCACCGACAGCTGCTTCAGGCCAAGGAGACGCGAGCGAGGCGGCGGCCCAGACCTGTGTAGGGAGCCACCGGGACTCTCCTCGTCGGGCCACTCTGGGGTGATGTGCTCCAGGGGAAACAGGTACTGGTTGGTGCGCTGCTCAAGGACCAAGCGCCACTGCCTGTCCTCGGTCCCGGTGATCTGTGGGGTGTGGTGAGGTTAGGTTAGGTTAGGTTAGGGTGAAATATATGGTGACTGTTGTGTGTGTCTGTAGAACACAAAAAACAAAACAAAGAAGAAAATAAAGATGAAAAAAAGAAGATAAAGCAGAGAGAGAGAGAGAGAGAGAGAGAGAGAGAGAGAGCACTTCCAACACAACACAGCACTCACTCACTCACCAGCAGGTACACAGTGTCATGGGAGCTGTCATGACAAAGATGCAGTTCCCTGACAGGCACAGTGATGTATGTCCCGCCCACTTCCTTGCCGCTGCTCAGCTCAATGAAGGACAGTTCCCCCAGCTCAGTGCCGATGATGGCCAGCGAGGCATCACCCACCATCGTCTGCCACCTGTACCAAGAGAAGAGGTGCTGTGGTGCTGTGGTGACGGTTATTTCTTATCTATTCGATTGTAAGACTAAAAATTCGTCCAAGAAAAACACGCATACATAAGAATCTCTGTTAATACTGCCTTGAAGCCTATAACTATTGCCTGGACAAACCTGCTGGAGTGTTTCAAGAGCCACCACCACCACCACCACCACCACCACACCACACCACACAGGGGTACTCACCACACCAGGGAGGAGGGACGTGCCCGGCTACCATTGGGGGGCAGCACCAGCACATCATCGGTCTTGAAGCGCTGGTCCCGGGTGGCGGAGGGGTCCAGGTGCCCCTTGATTGGCACCACAAACAGTGTGCCATCCTCACCTGTCAGTACAGTGCTGGTGAGGCCCTTGTGTTGCTCCAAGAATGACAATCATGTGTGATAAAGTGAGAAGAAACTTTTTTTATGTAAAAGGGGAAACCTGGACATTTGTAACGAAAACAATGAAACAAAAAGACCTACAAAATGTCCACTTACCAAATTTCTTACCAAGATGAGTGTTGCTTCCTCATCAGTCACCTAACCTAACCTAACCAACACTACAAGAACACTGCTGGAGGACTGTAGGACGGCTGGGTAGTTCTAGATGCAGCACACAACTCCATAAAAGACCCGGCTAACAATACTCATAAAGACGAGGACCCAAGCATTGTTCCAGCAAATGTTTGAAAGACTGAGATGCTGCTAACCTCACCAAACGCTGAATCCATTACTGTGGCCACAATCAACCCAGTGCTGTAGGGAGGGTAGCTGCCACTCTGAATAACACTAACTCTCTTGGATCTACTCGGGGACTGGCATCTGAGTGGACCTTTAATGTTCTTACCGCCCTTACCGAGATCTCCCTTCTTACATAACAATAAATAGCAATAAGTAACAAATAGATGAGAGTAACCACCAGTACACAGACACTCACTGGCAACAAGCAGCCACTCTGCGGTGGGACTGAAGGCAAGGGCAGCAGGGCGTCGACTCTCCCCAGTAACCCAGGGAATGCGGTGTGTGGTGGAGGTGCCGTCGCGATAACTGAAGAGTATGATGTCCCCACCACTGCAACGTTGAGGCACAGACAGAGGCACAGACAAAGAAAGAGAGAGAGAGAGGGAGCATAATTAAGAGTTATTCCGATATCATTATTACTACAAGACAATAATGTAAATCCATAAAAAAGGAAGTGAAGGAAAGAAAGAAAACTATATAAAAGAAGAAGAAAAGATGATTAAGCAAGGTAAACAAAAAAGCAAAATATGAGAAAGAATTGAAAACTGAGAACAAAAGTAAACACAGAAACAGAATATGAACTTAACTCCTTCAGTACTGGGATGCATTTTTATATTAATTCTGCTTATTATTTGTTGATTTCATAGAGCTTCAGAAACTCATGAGGGCATTGAAATAGTACAGACTGTGGCCATTAATCTCCTGACCTCCATAGACCCCTCCAATAGAATTATCTAATTACACGCAAGACTTGAGGTAACAATGTGTCACAGTACTGAAGGAGTTAAACCAAGCATACTACAATGAAACAAGTAAAAAAAGGTGAATGTAACAAAACAAACACACAAGAATAAACACAGCAAGGTAATAACACCCATAACACCACAGCACACAGCACCACCCTGACCTACCTGGTGGCGAGGGCGGTGGTGACAGTCCTGGGTGTGGTGGAGGTGGTGGCGGTGGTGAAGTGGCTGCCCTCCAGGCCACCCACCAGCCTCACCACCTCATAGATGCCACCTACCATCGCACCATCCACCTGAAAGACAAGGACCCATCACTATCTACCACTGCATCACCGTACCTGGCAACCCTACACCACACCACATTACCTAACACTGCACACACAGCCACACACTCAACCTCCATCCACACTTACATTACTTTCAAAAATGAATCTTTACAATTTTTTTAATGTAAAGGGAAGATGTCCAAAGGCAACAAAAATAATGAAAATAAATAAAAAAACATTAATTTGCCAGTTCCAACAAAGACCAAAAGACAAATATTTTGAAACCTCCCCTCTTGGTGATATTATTATTAAGGTTTCTACATTATTGACACGAGAAACACTCTTGAGAAGGTGGCCAATCATCTCTGTGGTCTTTGAAAATAGTTGTATTGAGTGAGTACTGTTTCTCGTCATGGAACGGTAACACTACACCCAAAATCATCTGCAATCCAGAACACACACCACTTCACAAGACTCGAAAGCAAGTGAGGTCAATATAACCAATCAAACAACCAAGAAATCCCAACATGAGGGTAAATTTGCCTTTAAACACCAGGAATAAAGAAAGAGAAGAATAGACCTCAATTCACACTGCAATGAAACAAACTTCGACACAAAAACCAAAGAAAATAACCTGCCACAAACACTTACAAGGAGAGACTGAGCTAAATGCACCTCAGACAAGTCAAATGAGAGAGAGAGAGAGAGAGAGAGAGAGAGAGAGAGAGAGAGAGAGAGAGAGAGAGAGAGAGAGAGAGAGAGAGAGAGAGAGAGAGAGTAGTAGTAGTAGTAGTAGTAATGATGGGAAAACTCACAAACTACTATCCAACACATGATTGACACACAAACCATTTACCCATTGAGAGAACTGCTCCCACTAATCCTCTCTTTGTTGGAGTGAGCAGGCGGGGTGACTAAGGAGAATGAAAGCCGAGGCAAGGCAAGGCAAGGCAAGGCAAGGCACAGAGAGGTGAGGCACAGAGAGGCTCACCATGAAATCTTACTCCTACAGCACACTAGAGGCCATGTGTGTGTGTGTGTGTGTAAGAGGATAAGAGGCAAGAGCAGGTCGGGTGTGGCTCATGACACCAACAATCAGCTAATGTACCAGTATTAGTTCACGGTCTTATTAATGTGAGAGCTCTTAAGAGGATTAAAAGTAATAGTAGAAGTGCAATATTTTCTTCTACCTTTCCCTGTGGTGTTGTCTCTCTCCTACTGGTGGCGATACTGTCTTCTGTGTATTGACTGTCTTCTATCATTGTGCTATGTACTGTATCTATCTATCTATCTATACAGTAATCTCTCTTAAAATACTAAAGAATGGTATTATAAAGTAAAAACAAGTGGACTTAAAAACAAGTGTTGCTTTACGTTTTCCAGTTCACCTCAATCTATCTTCCTATATTAAACCGAGATGCTATATAAAAAACAAAGAAGATTGTAAGAGAATAATATAAAATCAAATGAATATATTCCAGAGTAACAGATTGGGAAGAACTTTATTTTATTATGTAAGAAAGGGAAGATGGTCAAGGGGGAAAAAAGAAAAGAAAAAGGAAAAAGCCCACTAGTTTGTCAGTCCCCTTAAAGTTCAAGAGTTAGCTAAAAGCCAGGAACAAAAGTCTTGAAACCTGCCTCTTAAATAAAGTCAAGCTGTAGGAAGTTGGAAATAAAGAAGCATGTAGATGGACCCAGAGTAGACAGGAAGGTACCCACAATAGACCGCATACAACAATAGACACGCGAGGAGATCTGATGAGAATAGCACCCGACACCGGCCAGCAGTTAATCTTCCCCAGCGCACTACAGACATGTGCAGCTGCCCTAGGTCAATGTCTGGGTTTGGAATGATTGGAATTGGCAGTTAATGATGAGTTGGCTTGCTCCTGTCGCCACTGTGAGACTCGCCTTTATTCAGCAGTAGTGTTCTGTACTCCTAACTGTCCTTTGTAATATTTCTTGAAAGGGAAGGAGGAATGCAGTCACCGTGTCTTTTTTTATTAATGTAAGGGGGAAAGCTGGTCAAGGGAAAAGAAAACAAAAGCAAAACAATGAAAATAAAAAGCCCACTAATTTGCCAGTCCCCTTAAAGTTCAATAGAATAGCATAAAGACAGGGACAAATATCTTGAAACCTCCCTCTTAAATAAAGTCAAGTCATAGGAAGTTGGAAATAGAGAAGCAGGTAGGGAGTTCCAGAGTTTACCAGAGAAAGGAGTGAATGATTGATTTTATGTTCACTGGGCTCAATTTCTTCCTTTCTTTAAGTATAAAGATATCTAAACCATCCCACTAAACTGATGTCAGAGCTCAACCCTTCCTGAACAGAGTTATTGAACCTTGGAATTCTCTTTCCATGCTTCTTTGACATCATCTAAGTGTGTGTCAACAGAGTGAATTTATGGGTGGTATTGTTTTTTTTAATATTTCCAGCTGTTTGGAGTGCAAAATTACTTTACATTGTAATTATTCATCCACTCAGTCCTTTTCCTTGCATTTCTAGATGAAGGATGCAAATGATACTGACAGGGGGACAAAACCCTCATCAAGAAAGAATCAACACAAAGATACACCACCTTAACAAACCCACACTTCACTCTCACACCCATGAAAGAATAGCACCGTGTATCTACGTACACTGTACATGTACCACACACACACATACACACACAGTCTCTCTGCCTGCACCTGCTGGGGACTGACACTTGCAGATGAATGAGCCAGCAAGGTAGCATGGCTCTCCTCATAAGTACCACTTCACTGCTTGGATGTTACCTGCTCACTTCAACTGTTTTTCTGGCTATGAACTCAGTTATATGAATGGAAGTGAAACTGTGAACAAGGACACTGCTTGATGGCGGTTGTTTTTTATATAATAACCATCAATAAATCTCAATACTAACTTTACTTTTCATAAGATGGTGTATTGCATTTCCAAACTTTATCTAATACACTCCTTGATTCCCAGAAATAGCCTACCACTTATTTCTCTCCACACAGGGATTAACAAGTCTGGGCCCAACACTCCTTACAGCTGCCCATAGCTACATACTACAGCTGCACCACAGGTAACACCACTACAACCCACGTACAGAGAAGACAAAACTGACATACCTTCTTAAAACAAAACAGGCTGGAGAGTGCCAAGCAAAATATGGCACTGATGGGCGACACATGGCACTGGGGTGATAAAATATGGCAGAGGCACCATAACACACACACTGGGCAGCCTCAACACACGTCAACACACCCCTCCTACTTCACTAGACACGGCTTGGCGAGCAGGGAGGCGGGGAAGGAGGGACGTATATATATCAGATGTCCCCCTCCTGACTATACACTGACATTTGATACTGCAAGTTTAGTCTGCGGCGAAGGGGAGAGGCGGGGAGAGATGGGGAGATAAAAAAGAGATAAATGCTAACAGATAATGGCGACAAACACGGGGGAAGGGAGAATAATACAAGGAAAAGCTGAGATAATAAGGAAGAAAAGGGAGTGAGAGATGCGAGTACAGAGAGACGAGTAATAGCAACATCTGAACTGAGTTATCTGAAACGTCACTCCCACACATTATGTCCTCCCTCCACCACCTCCACACATGACCACACACTCCTATGGCCCCACCCCGCACTCCCAGGGGACACAGGGGGGTGGTCAATACTCACATTAATGCAGGGTCGGGGGTCAAATACAGGAGTTTGGCTTCAGCAGCAGACGACCTGTCCGTGCTGCCCTCTGATGCCTCCAAACCCCAAACCTGACACAGACTTTGCACTGATTTTCCCCTTTTTACGCCGATGACAAACCTATTAATCCACAAAAACCCAATAAACCTGGTAATTTACAGGTGAATTTTTTGTTTATAGGGTTTATGGAGGGTGGAAAAGTGTGGTTCATGGTGTAATAAGTAGGCCATAAGAGTCACATGTCAGGGATCAGAACGCGAGCCAAGTTTCGCGACTCAGGATGTAAACACGACCACATAATCTGTATTTTTATCATCAAATTGCACTAAATGGCCGATTTCAAAGGACTCTACTGCCCAATTTACACGTGAGGACTTCGTTTCGAGCATGCAGAGGTGAGTGGGATGAGTGGAAGGGGTATTAAGTGCCAATAATCAGGCCATCATCATGAATGTGGGCGCGGAGACAGGTTGAGGATGCAGGCAACAGTAGTTCTTTCATTGTCACTGTTATGTCTTTGTCTTCCCTCGCGGTATTACTCAACTGCCGCCTTGCTACTGCTCCAATGGACTTAAAATGGCTGTAGTGCTGTAATGGGTGAAGTGCGTGACGTATTTGTCTTATTTTTTTGTATGTGATGCTTAATCTCTGGAAGTTCAATCAGTGCATTCATCTTTAACCTCAATTCACGGGTGGTGGCTGTGGCTGTGTGTGTGTGTGTGTGTGGCGGAAAAGGATGTACCAAGGTGACAGGATCATTAGTTAGGAAAGATTCAAGCAGTAATGTATTCTGATTGAGTTAGAGTTGCATAAAAAGAGGTTGAGAAGAGATATATTTTCTAGTTAAACTGTTCACAAAAAAAGAAAAAAGTCTATCTATATTCCAAACCAAAGGAAATAAAGCATGTATTTTGTATTGATATACTTCTCATTCAATTTTTATTCTTTACTTGTATCATTTGTACCTTAACATAAATGCCCATTTCCTGTCTCACCATGACTATTTTTGAAAGGTCACAGTTTATCCTGTTTGTAATATAGAAAACTTGTCAGTCTGCCAGTAGAACCTTAAAGCACCCTTAGAAACCCATCTAACTTAAATTTAATGTTCTTGAAAATATTAGTAAAGGTGGTGTGAAAAGTGCTTAAGAATACAACCCACAGTTTCATAGCGTTTATTAACAGGTTCTTAAGTATGTAATTTTTTCCTTAGACAGATTCCTAGTCTTACAATCCATCTTAACCTCTTGAAATTGGTGTTATACTTCAGCCATTATCTCAATAACAGTAAATTTGAAGCTGCTGATGAGATAATGGTTAAAGTACAACACCAGTTTCAAGAGGTTAAGATGGATTGTAAGACTATAAATTCATCTAAGAACAAAGTTACACCCTTAAGAATCTCAGTTAATTTTGGCCCAGAGCTCCTAGAAAGAACTGACCTAATTTGTTTTGTCTCCCCAGCACAGACACTTCCACACCCTGACCACCGCACACTGAAAGGCCCATCAAGTATTCAAGCAACACTGCCATTCACATACTGACTGACTGAAGCTCCAAGCACACATCCTGCCAAGTACAAATGTTCCGGTGAAAAGATGAATGCAAGGACAGTGAGTTATTGCAATGGTGACTCGTGTTTGCAGCAAGTCAGTGATGCAGAAAGTGATTGCATGAATTGAGTGAAAAAGAGAAGAAATTTTACCAGAGTGAGAAAATTAGAAGTATGAATTTTTAACGTTCACAATAAATAATATAAGAATGCAAACTTGTGCATGACAAGCTTGAGGAACAATGCAAGGACTGCAGTCACCACCAGACTCAAGGAAAAGATGAGACAAAACAAACATAAGCTGGGAATTTAAGCAACAATCCTGTGGCAGCATTGCTTATCCCAGAAATGGTCTAACAGCAGCTGTGTTTTGGGCCACACACAACCCTAGAGTGGCCAACCATGAGGGGCAGTTCCTACAGCCTCCTCACACCTGGTCTGGGGGGCGGCGGTGTGGTGGGGGGAGGAGGTCAGCTGGGCCTGGCGGGGGGATGGCTGCTGCGTGCCTCTAGAGTCATCCCGGCTGTCCTGTGCATCCTGGTCATCGCCTCGCTGTGTGCGCACTACTACCTGTCCAAGGTGAGGCTGCACTGCTTGCCTCCACCAGGACAGAGACTGGGCTGGACATGTAGTGTAGATGTAACTAAAAATAGGAATGTAGATGAAAATTAATGTATGTATGTATAGAAAGATGTATATAGATGGTCAGAAAGGCATAGGGATAGGAAAGCTTTTATTCAAGCACAGTTCAGTATGTATTTATGACTTAGACGGTAATTATCACTTTGAATTAGTGATGTGCATGATACAATAAAAAAATGTTAGGTATTTAATGGTTTTTATGATCTAGACAATTTTTTTTATTGCAGGCGGTAGGTGACTCAGTCTTGGGTCACGAGCGGCACCTTCTGCTCGACCCACACGACCCCCTCAGTGACCTGTCAGGCCTCAAGTGTGACAGTGCCAAGGCTCGAGTCCAGGAGCTCCTCTCCATCAAAGGTGTGTCTGTGGGAGGAGTGGTGGTCTTTGTGGCTGCTTGGCTGTGTTTAGGATCAGAATAGCATCTAACAACATTGCAATTGTTCACAGCGTCAGTGCTGAATGAGCTGCGTGACCTGGAGCAGCACCGGCAGCAGCTGCAGGAGAACATTGCCTCTGCCTCCGCCAGGATTGAGAACCTGAGGCAGGAGGAGAGTCGCGTCAAGACTGAGCTGGAGAGACTCAAGACCAGCGTGGAACAGGTGTGTGCTCGGCTGTTTATAATTCTGATGAATAGAGTCATACCAGTGGGATCCTGTCAGCCAGTGTAATCAGGAGTCATGGATATTTTTTAGATGTGTGTATAGGAGTGTGTGTTGACTTCAAGAATTAAATCATTTGTACCAAACACTTTCTCTAGGGTGTTTTAATATGGTGTGTACCTTTCCTGACCTTGCTCCTCTGTGTTCCCTGTGCAGGCATTACTGGCCCAGCAGGAAGTGTTTGAGAAGAACATGCCACAGATCTCAGCACCGCGGCGCATCACAGCCTCCAGTCAAGACAGTGTGGCACTGCCGCCGTTGCCACCACAGGCTGTGGCACAGTGCCGGATGCACAGCTGCTTTGACTACTCTCGCTGCTCCCTGCTGTCCAACTTCCCAGTCTACAACTATGACATGGAGCAGTTCAAGATTGCCTCAAATGACCTTGAGGCCTTTGTCAAGATCACAGTGAAGCAAGCGCTGGGCTACAATGCCCACGTCACCCAGAACCCCAGCGAGGCGTGTGTGTTTGTGGCACTGCTGGGGGAGGGTGTGGGTGGTGCCCCGGACAGTGTTAACCTGGAGGAGAGCCTGCACAGCCTACCCCATTGGGGCGGCGACGGCAGGAACCACATCCTGCTCAACCTGGGCCGCACCTTCTACAGCAAGAACATGTTCCAGAGTGTCAACACTGGCCGGGCCATCATTGTCCAGTCACACTTTGATGCTGCTGTGTTCCGGCCGGGCTTTGACCTGGTGACCCCTCCTCTCCTGGGCCTCCCTGGCGGCGACCTGTGGAAGAACCTGCCGCCCATCGTGCCTGCCAAGCGGAAGTACCTCCTGTCCTTCCAAGGGGAGCTGCCCAGACTCAGAACTTACCTTGAGAAAACCCAACAGCCGCCGCCAAGCAGCCCGCGCCTCAGGGAGGAAATGGCAGTGGTGGAGGAACTGAGGCGCCTCGAACACACCAACACAGACGACAGATTCCTGTTCCACTTCACGTGTCGCGGCGGCGGCGGCTACGGAGACCTGGAGGAGTGGAGGATGTGCGACACGGAGAGCATGCGGACACAGGTGCTGCGCGAGTCCACCTTCTCCCTGGTCCTGGCGCCGCCCTCACCACAGGAGCTCACCACCGTCACCCTGCAGGCACGGATCTATGAGGCGCTGAAGTATGGCGCCGTGCCGGTCATCCTCGGCAACCACGTGGAGTTGCCTCTCTCGGAGACCATCGACTGGCGCAAGCTGGCCCTGGTGCTCCCCAAGGCAAGGGTCACGGAGATACACTTCCTCCTGCGCTCCCTGTCTGATGCCGACCTGCTCTTCATGAGGCGGCAGGGCAGGATGGTCTGGGAGAGGTTCTTTGGCTCCACTCAGGTTGGTGTTACTCTCTCTCTCTCTCTCTTAAGGATGTTTTTTTATGATTCTAGTGACAGGTTAATACAGTTTCTACTTTACTAATAGGAGAAACACTTGAGAATCCAGCTAATCATCTCTGTAGCCTTTGAAAAGCCCACCTAATTAACTGTGTGGCCTTAGAAAACAGTTATGAAGTGATTACAAGTTTTTAGTTGTGCTTTTTTTAATAATTCTGTACAATATTAACAAGAGCAACACAAATCTGGCTAATCATTTCTGCTGCTTTGGAAAGATAATCAAGATGAGAGATAAGCCTTTCAGAATTGAGGTCTGTAGCTCCTCCCCACCTTCTACCTCCCCTTCAGGTGTTGGTGGACTCCATCCTGGCCACCCTGAGGGAACGGCTCAACATCCCCCCTGTGCCTGCCCCAGAGCACCCGTCAAGCAGCATCTTCAATGACTCCTTTGTGGTGAGTGGAGAGGGAGTGTTGTGGTGAAGAGTCAGTGGTAGTCTTTGCTGCAGATAAACAAAAGTGTAGCATTAGTACAGTAGTAGGAATTGTTGTTATACTGTTAGTGTTAGTACAGTAATAGTAGTAGTGGTAGTAGTACAGTAGTAGTAGTAATGGTTGTCTTTTACTGATTTGCTGCATATGGTCACATTTCCCCTCTTAAATAAAAAATAATAATCATGCTCTAGAAAAAAATTACATTCACCTCTTCCCCCTCAGCCTCTCAAGACCGACGCAAACATCCTGGACCCAGACACCGATGAGAACCTGGGCCCCATAGAACCTCCCTTCCCCTCTATAGTGTTCAGCCGCAACTACACCATGGCCCTACTCAGCGGCTACGAGCAGTGGAACAAATGGGGCGATCCTTTCTACCTGTACCCGAGCCTGCCCACCAGCCCTCTGCTCCCCACTGAGGCAAAGTTCTCAGGGTCAAAGTTAGGGTTTCGTCCCATCAATGCTGGCTCTGGTGGCTCTGGGAAGGAGTTTAGTGAGAGTTTAGGCGGTAACTCTCCCAGGGAACAGTTCACCATTGTTATGCTCACCTATGAGAGGGAACAGGTGAGTGTGTGTATTTACCGAGTTGTATTATATAGGGTTCAAACAGGGCTCATGTCTCCATATCTCCAACATTTCCTTGAGTGTCTGTGTGTTTTCCTTGGCCTGTATTCATGTGTCTTTAATCCTTCCTACACTCTTCTTTTTACCATCACTTCCTCCTCACATTTCAGTATATTTCTTCTGATTTATTGATATATGAACATACTTTTCTATCACAATGTCCCCAAGTTCTAGTGAAAGGGATGAAAGAATGAAAGTCACCATTTAACTGGGATATAAAGCTGACTGACTCACACCCAGACACTCAGATCACCTTGCATTCCCTCAGGTGCTGCTCAACTCCCTGGCTCGGCTCTATGGTCTGCCGTACCTGAACAAAGTCATCGTAGTGTGGAACTCCCCCAAACCTCCCCCTGAAGACCTACGCTGGCCGGACATCAAAGTGCCAATACATGTAAGTGCCCCTCCTCAACACACATGATCTCTTTGTACTTCTTAGCTCACTACTTCAAATTTGGGATGGGATAGGGTTTTTTCTTTCTTTCTTTTTTTTATGGACAATAGGGGAAACTGGCCAAGGGGGAATAAAAGTCTACTAATTTGTCATTTCCCTTAAAAGTCAAAAGAATTAGGTGAAAGTTAGGAATGAATGTCTTGAAACCTCCCTCTTAAATAAAGCCAAGTCATAGGAAGTTGGAAATATCAAATAAGTTAGGGAGTTCCAGAGTTTACCAGAGAAAGGAATGAATGATTGGAAGTGCTAGTTAATTCTTGCATTAGAGAGTTGGACAGAATAGAATGACGGCTTAATTTGGTTCCTATACAGTGTGCTTGAGGACTGGGCTCATGTGAACAGAGATTCTGAGGGATGTGACTTTTCCTTAGACAAATCTCCAGTTTTAAAATCCGTCTTAAACTCCCTAAATTGGTGTTGAAGATGGATTTTAAGACTAGAAATTCATCTAAGAAAAAGTTACATTTATAAGGATCTCTGTTAGAGTAGGCACTGGTATCTAAGGTCTTTTGTGTAATTGTTTTTCTTGTCCTTGGCCAGATTTTCCCTCATGAAAAACAGATAAATAGATTGAAGGCGATGTACTTATTTGTGTGTATCAGGTGGTTCGTGCTGAGAGGAACAGCCTAAACAACCGCTTCCTGCCGTACTCCGAGATAGAGACAGAGGCGGTGCTGTCCGTGGATGATGACGCACATCTCCGACACGATGAAATTGTCTTTGGGTTCAGGTGTGTAAGCAACAAAAAACTCACACTTAGCCTCTGTATACACTTAATCTTAGTCAGAAGTCAAATAACACATTTTTTCAGCTACTGTTTATCTCTTCTCAATTTCAACTCCCTAACCAACCCACACTTAGGTTCTATATACACCTAATCTTGTTCAGAAGTCAAATAGCACACCTTTTTTCAACTACTGTTTATCTCAAAGCTAACAATGAAGAACTAAACACAATGAGAGTGCATACAAGTGTTATTCATCTATTAATCACAAGCTTTACCTAACTACCCCATCATCATCAGATTTTCATTTATCATTCTTACTTTCCCTTGATGTGGGTTGACCAGCTGACAAGTTTGTTTACTATTCTATTTACCTATTTACTAGTCTATTTACCTTGTTTCCCATATTATTTTCATCCGTTGTTCTTATTTTCCTTTTATATTAGAGCTTCTTTTATGCAAAGGGGGAAAATAAAAAGCCCATTAATTTACCAGTTCCCTCAAAGTTCAAAAGAGATAGCCAAAAGTCAGGAGCAAATGTCTTGAAACCTCCCTCTTAAATAAAGTCAAGTCATAAGAAGGTGGAAATATAGAAGCAGGTAGGGAGTTACAGTGTTTACCTCGCTTGTTCTGGCAGAGTGTGGCGAGAGGAGAGGGACCGCATTGTTGGCTTCCCCGGGAGGTACCATGCGTGGGACCTGAACTACGGCGGGTGGCTCTACAACAGTAACTACTCCTGTGAACTGTCCATGGTGTTAACTGGTGAGTGGCTGCAGTGTGTGTGTGTGTGTGTGTGTGTGTGGTGTGTGGTCTTGTTGAACTTTGATTCTTTCACTCTCACTCTTGTTTTATCTTGCTCTTGTTCTTTCTCTCATTTTCTCTCTCTCTCTCTCTCTCTCTCTCTCTCTCTCTCTCTCTCTCTCTCTCTCTCTCTCTCTCTCTCTCTCTCTCTCTCTTCCTGGACAAACTCGTTATAGAATTTTAAAACCCATTCTAATATAATTTTAGATTTGAAGGTGTTTTCATGTTGTTGTGAACTAAACTTTACCTTTCACTTTGAACACTGACTTCACTTTTCTAATTTGAACATTAATTTGATTATTTTGATGTAAACTTTTTTGATAGCAGAATTTGAATTGCAAGCTATTCTATCTTGTTTTAATACAACTAGGTAAATACACACACACATACAAACACACACACACACACACACACACACACACACACACTTGCTCAAGCTCTGTAATATGCAACTAGGTAAATACACACACATACATACACAAGACAGCCCTAGCTAAAATTTACTATCTGTAACTTTCATCCACAAACATACCCATCCTTCTTTTTAAAACTAATATTTGTTTGACTCACCACAATCTTACCATCTGTGTTCTATGTACCTACAGCCCTATACATAAACCTAACCTAACACACCACTACCCTTCTCTCACAGGCGCAGCATTCTTCCACAAGTACTACGCCAGCATGTACTCCCACATGATGCCGCAAGCGATAAGGGACAAAGTGGATGAGTACGTCAACTGTGAGGATATTGCCATGAACTTCCTGGTCTCACACATCACCAGGAAGCCGCCAGTCAAGGTACAGGAGGAACCAAGCTTGTGTGGTGCTGAGATAGATAACAAAAGAGTATAGTTTTCTAGTGGTATTGGAGAGGTTTGGAGGGTTGTCAAGAGTGAAAGAGTGGGAGAAACTATAGCTGTGTAGAGTTGTTGGGAGAGAGTATAGGGCTTTGTAGAAATATTATAGGAGAGTGTAGAAAGGTAAGAATAAGTTCCATTCAGAGTGAAAGGACTAAGCTTTTCCTCTGTCAAGAGTGAGAGAGTAAGATGAACTATAGTCCTTGCCATTGGTGAAGAACATTTAGGCGCCACCAGAGTATGGGATTTTCCCATGAGCTGCATTGTCAAGTCTCCACAGGACCAGTTATTGTCTAACACGTAGGTGAATAGGTCTCTCTCTCTCTCTCTCTCTCTCTCTCTCTCTCTCTCTCTCTCTCTCTCTCTCTCTCTCTCTCTCTCTCTCTCTCTCTCTCTCTCTCTCTCTCTCTGTATATATATATATATATATATATATATATATATATATATATATATATATATATATATATATATATATATATATATAAAGGCTTGAAACTGGGAAGTGAGGATAGTGGGGATTGTTGGAATACACATAGATAGTTTTGTCTAGCATGTTGAGTTATAGTGGTAGGCATCTTATATACCGGGTCGCCTTGTGTACAGTCCGGCATATACGGCAATTAGAAATATCTATCACTGTTAAAAGTTCGTTGAGATAGAGAAAGAGAGAGAGTGTGTGTGTGTTTTCATGTTTTCCAGCGTTAATTTTATTTCCCCCTTGTTTTCTTCGTTTGTTTAATTGCTTACGCGTTATCTTTACATATTTTGTATTGCTTTGGTGTTTTGCGAGTGTTTGATAACCTGTTTTTATTGATTTAGTTTCTTTTAGTTTCGAGTGTTAAGTTATCTTTATGCCTTGCTTGGCTTTGTTCGCTTATTTATGTGTTACTTCGTTAATTAGTTTTCCTTTGACGTTTATGGCGTTTTATATTTATTGTTCCATTGTTCTATTGTTCCATTGTATTGGTTGCATCACCTACTTGATTTCTTAGCGCACATACTGTGTGAATAGCAAATTAGCAAGATACGACTGCTGGTCGTTCCAGCCCGTGACGTCTGCGTTCCTGCCATACGTCAGCAGGTGAGGGTGAGAGTGGCGGTAGCTGTGGCGACTGGCGAGTCCTTGTATCAGTGTGTGTTGTGGAGTGGAGGTGTGAGGGGGTTGAAAGGTCTTATCCTATTGAAAAGCCTCTAGTTGAACGAACACGGGTTCTTGAAATGTTTGACCATTCTAGAGACACATTACTAAGACGAGTTTTACTTTCCAAACCGTTGAGATGAAGTGAAAAGCGGGAGTTAACGATCTAAGGACAGAATAAGGAGACCGTGTTTGTTGTTGTTCAGTGTTCAAGTCATCTTAATACTGGACTAAAGCCGCAAGCTGGAATCACAGGGGCTGCTGGACTACGTTATCAAGGTGACTGCAAGCGCTGTGACATAAGCATCACGGTGCCAGTGTTTATTTAGGGCAGTCACTCCTATGCGGGAGGTATAACCGCCCACCTCAGACCCCGGCGCCACCCTTGATTCTCATTTCATCGGTCATTTTTACCATTATCACTCATTATTATAAGCTCATCTTGCCACAGTATGCAGCCATCGTACTAAGCTTGCATATTAGCCTTTCAGACATAGCTTTCGTGGTCAAGTTTAAGTTTAGTGAAGGTTTAAGTGAGATATGAGGGGGGTTCCGGAGCCAACCCCGGGCCGCCGCCGCCGCCCGCGGCCGCCCGCTAGCCAGCTCATATTTAAGGATATTTTCATTTATGCCTGGACTATTTATTTGGGCTCAACAGTAAAATTTAATGCTTTCTATGAGTACTGTGGGCTGCTTTGAAGGTCTGCCATGCGTGTGTGGGCTGGAGATGGCTGTGGTTGGCGTTATTATGATCGTAAATAAGGGCGGCTTTTGGCGCCAAAATAATTGGAACGCCCAAGACCATTCTTTATTTGAGGCAGTATCAAGTTCTTATTAATTGCCAAAGATAGTCCATATCAAACTATGTTTTGTGCGTAAAGCTCAGTGAAATCAGTGGAGGTTAAAATAGTTTGCTAGCGGTGTTTAAAGTTGCATCAATTATTTATTTATCAGCCTGTAAATGATTTATTTCTGCCTCTAGATCACTCTCAAGTGTTAAGAATAATTAGAAAGGATTAGTCAAGTATTTTGAAGTGGTTTTTGGTTCCTTTTTAAGTGGTAGTGAGTGAGTATTTAATGAGTTTTAAAAAGGGTCATATTTTTATAAAATACTTTTTTCTAGTGGAAATTCTTTACAATTAGTGTTGTTTGGAGTTTGTTTATGCTTTGGGCATTAGTTAGAGTATTTATCCAGCCGGATTATGTCCAGATTTTTGGTCTGAAAGCGTTTTTTCGAAGGGTCATTTTTAAAATGGTCTCCCCTAAAATACGTACGTAAATATAGACAGTCAACATAGAGCACGGGGCCAGGCTGTGACGTCATCAGCCGTGACGTCATAACGGCGGGTCCCTTCCTGCTGCCTCCCATAACTTATTCATATCGTCCTTATAGCTTGATTTACTGCATGTTTACCGTGTTTGTGTGTGTGTGTGTGTGTGTGTGTGTGTGTGTGTGTGTGTGTTTGTGTGTGTGTGTGTGTGTGTGTGTGTGTGATACTGTTATACTGTTATATTTGCTCTTGTCATAATATCTAGCATTGTGAAGTGATTTTTTCCGGGTATATTGAGGTATTTTCTGGTATGTACGTCATGTGTGTGTGCATGGACTTGCAGGATGTTTACACTTTCATGTCTTAGCCCCCCACAACATGTGTAGTTGTACTATTTACAGACGGGTGTCTGTGATATGCGAGATGATGTGCTCCTCGGGGCACGGCACATCATCTCGCATTTAATTAAGTGTTTATGGGGATGTGGTGTTGTGGGTGTTCCACGGTGTGAATGTGTTGTTGTGTGGGGTTACATAAATTATATTATACACTTTTTATACTAATCAGTTAACACCGCGGTACAAATAGGGAAATGTGCGGTTTAGAGAGAGGGAAGCCAGGGTCCGCGTCTTTCTTTGGGAGGCAGTGACATTGATTAAGCTTTGAAACAATCCAGTTTATTAATAATGCTGCCTTGGCCATCAGACCAGACGCCATCCACAGGGTTCTCGCCCTCTGTGTGGTGTGGGTGAGTGTGCGAGTGCCTGTCTTTTACTTCCTGCTGGTCCGTGTTGCAAAGTATAGTTGTGTTATGTGTTTGCGGGTGTTACACTGGGGAGAGAGACCGATTGTAGCAACCTGATGAGTCAATGGTGAGGAATGTAGAAATGTACATAATATAGGGTGATGACAGGATGTGTATTAACACACTATAGTCGTTTAGTCGTTTTCATCGGTGGAGAACATTTAGGCGCCGGTTGAGTACGGGATTTTCCCGTGAGCTGCGGGCCCGGCCG
>CM035209.1:9130496-9140746 GCA_020233015.1 Callinectes sapidus | reverse complement strand
ATATATATATTACATGCATATATCGTTTCTCTCTCTCTCTCTCTCTCTCTCTCTCTCTCTCTCTGAGTATTGTGATTTTGTGCGTCAGGATTTATTTTATTTTATTTGTTCATGTTTCGACTTTTTTTCCTTCACCACCTTAGAGGTAAAGTCACGGCGCGTTTTTATGGTAAGGGAGTGACCGAGGAGTGGCCTCTCTGACCATACCGATAATCTGCACCCACCCACCATGCCAGGCTGCTCCTCTACCTGAATGACAACGCCGCACAGCTTTGTTGTCAAATGTTTTATTTACATAGAACCGAAACTAGTATTACCTTCAAATCCGTGCCATATGTAGAGCTGTATACTTTGGTAGGATAAATCATCCATACTTAATACCTTAATTTCAATAAAACAAAAACATATCAAAGAAAAACTGTGCTGTGGCACGTAGCTAACTGTACTTGGCCAGCGCCTATCTCCACCAGTGAAAAAGTCTATAGGGCTGTGTATATTTGTTGGGAGAGAGAGAGAGAGGGGGGGGGCTGTGTAGGAGAGTAAGATGGACAAGAATTCTGCTTAAAAATTGTAACAGAAAGAGAGAGAGAAATAGAAGAAAACATCTATTATTTTCCTCTCCTACAAGAGTTTTGGTTAAAAATGAGTAGAGAAAGAGAGAAAAAAAAAAGTCAAGATATAAATCTGGGAAGAAAGAATATAAGCTTGTGTGGGTCCTAATACTAACTTATCAGTGAGAGTGAAAGGTTGACAATATTAGAAAGAACAAATTTATCATCTCTAAACTTGTGTGAATCTGCATATTGATTCACCAGTGAGAGTGAAGCAGAAGAAAGAACAAATTTATCATCTCTCACTTGTGTAGGTCTGGATCAGTATTAACAGAGATTCTTAAGTCTGTAACTTTTCTTAGATGAATTCCTAGTCTTAAAATCCATCTTAACCTGAAATTGGTGTTGTACTTTAGCCATTATCTTGTCAGCAGGAAATTTGAAGCTGCTGATGAGATAATGGCTAATGAACAACACTAATTTCAGTAGGTTAAGTTGGATTTTAAAACTAAAAATTTGTGCCTAAAAAACTTGCATACTTATGAATCTTTGTTAATATAATCCCTGCGTATTAATTTATAGTTTATGGATGAGGATGATAGGTGGAAATAGGCAGAGGTGTTTGCATAGGGACTGCCATGAATAAGTCTAACTAAAGGCTTCTTGCAGCTTCCCTCATTTTCTTATGTTGTTATGTTATCAGTGAGAGTGAAGGAGTGACAGTTTGGTAAGGTTTGACATCCTCTTTCCTCTGCAGGTCACCTCTCGCTGGACATTCCGCTGCCCTGGCTGTCCCGTGTCTCTCTCAGAGGACGACTCTCACTTCACTGAGCGTCACAAATGCATCAACTTCTTCACTCAGGTGAGTGGTGGTGGTGGTGAGAGAGATGTTCTCTTTACCTGTGCTCTCTGTCTGTGTCTGTGCGTCCTATGGAACTTAGTATTCATTATTAGAAACACAAGGTCTTCTAAACTCTTTCCTTACTCTACTTATCATTCAGTTCTCTTTTTAACTCTTAATTCTTTATGTAAACTTATTTTTAATCTCTTATCTATTCATCTTTAAAATTATTGCATCAGCAAGGTTTTCTAGTGTTACTCTCTCCTTACTCTACCTATCATTCAGTTCTCTGTTTGACTCTTAGTCCTTTGTGTAAACTTCAATGTTAATCTATTATTTATTCCTCTTTTAAAATTATTATATCTTTCCTTACTCTACCTATCATTCACTTCCCTTTTTAACTCCTAGTCCTTTGTGTAAACTTTCTTGTTGATCTCTTCTCTATTCCACCCTGGCCAAACCCTTAGTAATGCTGTGTGTGTTCTCCAGGTGTACGGCTACAACCCGCTGCTCAACACACAGTACCGTGTTGACTCAGTGCTGTTCAAGACACGCCTGCCGCACGACAAACAGAAGTGCTTTAAGTTCATCTGAGATGTAGTGGTGGTGAGTGTGGTGGTGCATGGTGTGAAGTCATGGAGTGATGTGGTCCTGGTGATTGTGGTGTTTGTGAGTCATGACAGGTAATGAGTATCTCTTTAGTGGTGTAGTGAGGTGGTAAGTGAGCTTCTGTACAGTGTGTTGTGGTGAGGAGGAGCAGGAGGAATTGATGTTTTTAGTCGTATATGATGAGTGTGGTGAGGTGAAACATGGTGATGACTGCTTTGTTGTTAGTCGTGAGGTGTGGTGAACAAATCCATGAGGTGATGAGTGTGGTGAAGTGCTGTGTGTGAGTGTGGTATTGTTGAATGTGGTGTCGTACTGTAGGAACATGATATACCGGTGAACTAATCTTGTGGCAGTGCTCTCTTCTTCCTCCATTAATAGTCATTCAACAACACAGAAATTGATAGAGGAAGAAGAGGAACATGCAAGTGTACTAATAAGGTGAAATCAGTGTGAGGATTAAATGTGAGGGTAAAAGATAGTGTGAAGGAAAGAAAGCAACAATAATGAAGAAGAGGAAGATACAAGTGTACTGATAAGATGAACTAAGTGTGAGGGTAAAAGATAGTGTTTTCCTGCATTTGTTAAGGAGTCATCACTTGGGCATGTTATGTAAATATTACCCATGTCTCATCCCTTTCATCATTAAGTGTGGAGGTTTTGAAGTTATCCACGTGTAACTAAAGGAATACTCACGAACACACACTATTTATCGATACATACATGCTTACCTAACACAACTAAACATACATATCTGCCTAATGTAAATATTATAAAGGTGCATAGATAAATAGTAGTGTGTGTGTGTGTGTGTGTGTGTGTTATGGATGAGGTTTTAATTACTTTTACTTCTTTTAATCTGATTCACTTTTAGGATATGAATGGTAGTGTGTGTGTGTCATGATTATGATAAGATAGATAAATTAATCTTTTCTTTTTTGCCTTCTTTCATGGAATCTCTTATGTATTTTTTCCCTTTTAACTCTAATGCTAGTACCACAGAAAAGGGTAGGGTGAAGTTATGGTCTTTTCCTTTGCTTTCCATACCAGTGTTCCTTTTCATAGAGAGAGAATGTTCACAGTCTGTATAAGGAAGACTGTTTTTGAAATACCACAAGGGAATTTCACAGTCTTCCCTGTGTTGATCTTTTTTTTCTTTTCTTCTCTTTATGTGTGATAGAAGCTGAGTAGGAGCACAAAAATGGGGGAAAATAAAGCTACTCAACTCCTCTTCTTCCCCCCCAAATTAATGAGAGTTATGAATAAGTTGTCTGTAGTTTCAACGTTGTTTAGATACATCCTGGCCACTTCAGTCTCTCATGTCAATAATTCAACTCACAAGAACATCAGTTAGGAATATCTCATCTTGTTTTTTTGCCTTCTTTTTTTCCTTTTCCTTACATCTTCCCCAACTTTAGAGGTGCTGTAGTGTGTTGTGAAGATAATAATACGTGCGGAATATTTCATTGTGATCGAATACGGACACTCCATAGTATTAATTTGCGTGCGTGTGCATGTGTGTGTGTTTGGGAAGTTTGTTTATTTCTATGAGGATGTGGTATCATTAATTTTTCTGGCACAGCTGCAGGTACACACACACACACACACACACACACACACACACAGAAGACCTAGATGTAGTAAGTCTTGGTGTGGAATCTAGGCACACACAGTTCCATTCCAGAGTGAATACATTATTGCAAGTGTCAGAGCACAATTAATGTAAATAGCTACAGAGTTAGATATCTTTGTAGTCCTTTTCCTATGAGAGTCAAAGGCCCACTGGTGTAAATATAGGAAGGTGTTGTGTCAGTGTTTGAGTCACAGATGCCATAGTTATGAGTAGTGTTAGATTTGCATCAGACTCAGAGAGAGTGTGCATGTATGTTTGCCATCAATTTGAGAGTGTGTGTGTATGTTGGCATCAATTTGAGAGTGTGTGTGTGTGTGTGTGTGTTTGCCATCAAGCTGAGAGAGAGAGAGAGAGAGAGAGTAGGTTTGGCATCAAGTTGGGAGTGTACACAAGGCAAGTTAAAGGAGTGGGTCGCACATACAAGTTGCTCAAGTCAGTAGTACAATCAGCCTTCTCAAGATGGAGTGCTCTTCATGAGGTGTGGCCCTGTGGCCCTGTGGCCCTGCTGTGCACATTGACACATTCTGTTAGTCTCTGTGCTGACTGGCACAGCTGAATCTTGATTTTTATTTTCTCAGTTACAAGTGAAGAAACTCTCATTTGTCATACCTAACACACACTTGGAATTCACATCGTAGAAATATAAAAACTCATAAAAAAAAAGCTATCTTTAAGTCAACTAAATTCTGAAGGCAACTGTCAGGAATCTTAAGATAATGATAGAGGTTTGTGAATAATTAACATTCCTCTATCCCTCACCTTTCACTTAACACACATCACCTTTCACTTAACACACATCCGAGTCAAAAATATCTCACAGATTAACACACACACACACACACACACACACACTCTGTACAGTATACCTGCAGCTATGCTGTGTAATAGTATTTATGACCCACTTTTAAGATAATGAGCCTTACTGACTTCCTTTTCTTTATGTCAGGGCTGACACATTCTTGTGTGTGTGTATATATATATATATATATATATATATATATATATATATATATATATATATATATATATATATATATATATATATATATACAGTATATTAGAGGAGTGGTGTTGGCAGGTAGGCATGCATGCATGAGTGGGTTAGCAAGCCACAAGAGTTGTGAAAGGAAATTGGGAATGAAAATGATGCATGCAGAATTGCTGTAAACTAGAATTTGTTGAGGGAAAGTCAGTCAGACTAGAGTCATTGAATTGTGGTAGAAAGGAATTGGATTTTGTGAGAGAAGGAAAATTGTAATGAAAAAATTGGGATGTGATTAACAGAATTTTATTGATCTTTACTCATTTATTTTATTTATTTGTTTCTTTAGTTAGTTTGAGTGAGTTGTAATGAAACAAACCAATTGCCATGACATTACTGTGTGTATGAAGAGAAATTAAGAAGGATAGATAGGATGTATTAAAGGAAGCAAATAATTGTATCCTCATTTATGTATGGAAAGTGGATGAAAGACAGACGGACAGATGGATAGATAGATGCTTCCATTAACAGGTGATGATATAGATAAATACATTGACGCATAGATATATGGGGTCACAGAGAAGGAGGTAGACTCAGAATGATAGATATACAAGAAACAAAGGAACAAAGGAGAGAGAGAGAGATAAACATGTAAATAGATTAATACATTAGCAAATAAAAGGAGAGTAGTAATACATATTTACAAGCATAAGTGAATATAGATCAAATTGATTCTCCCACAAGATCTCAAATGATTTACCATATACTTATTAAAATTAAAGATGAAAAAACATGTCATTGTAAGTTTGAGAGAAAAATATAGAATGTGCAGCTTTTAAAAATGATGAAGTGATGGGTTATGAATATTGTAAAAATGTTATGTACACAATCACTGTACCTACCTTAGTTGAGAAGGTAAATATAGGTAATGAAGGAGGCAGAACGTTTATGTGTGCTGGGTGAATACATCATATAAGCATGGCATTCATTTATCTGTTGCTAATTCATAGGTTTTTTTTAGATTTGTCCACTGAATTATGTATGAATATATTTGTCACTTGGAATTTTAAAAGGAGCTCAGATAATTAGCTTTTTATTATTATTTATTGATGTGATTGATGGAAAGGATATTTTTTTTTTTTTTTTTTGTGGTGGTTCGTTTATGTATTTTATGTTATTTGTACATTTTATTATATTTATTCTGTCCTTTTTTATTTCTTTCATTTATCTTTTATTCATGTAAAGAAAAGGCCCACTTAGATGCCATTCCCTGAGCAGCAACACTGTAAAGGTTCTGGCTGATATACTGGGTTAACTTGGCCCACTGTTCATAATAAGACAGTGCAACAATACATAGACCAGATAGCAAGTGAGAGCACAAGTGATACCTTATTCTTATGTCCTGAGGTGGCTGAGGTACCATAACACTCTTGGTAACACAGTACACATGTCTGGTCACAGGCTGGTTCTCTCAAACACTTCACCTCCATTTTTTCTAAAGACTTCATTTAATTTTTTGTGAGTTTTTAAGGTGTTTTTATGATTCTAGAAGCAGATTGACAAGATTTCTACCTTGTTACCTGGAGAAACACTCTTGAAACCCCTCCTCCCCAATCATCTCTGTGGCCTTGAAAAATAGTCATGGTGAGAGAGCAAAGCGTTTCTGAATACAGATCACACACCTATGTATCTGTATCAACCTGTAATGATGATAGTGAATGATAATAAGCTAAGGTGCCTTGATGAGTGTACAAGGTAATAGAGACAGACAGACAGACAGAGTAATAATGTAGATAGCTAAGGTAATGAAGTGCAAGAAGGGAAAAATGTATGTGTCCTCTAAAGGAAAGGTAAAATTTCTAGTGTTAGTCAATGTGAGAGAAGGTGAAATAGTAAGTGTTCATTTAAAGAGGTACAATTATTTAGGTATTAATTAAGCATTAGGTGAAGGTATTTTGGTGTTAAGTAAAGGTAAGATGAAAATGTTTAGACGTTAGTCAAAGCTAAGATGAAATTGTTAGTGTTAATTAAGGAAAGTGCTGATAAAGGAAAGGTGAAATATACTGTCAATTAAAGACAAAATTAAATTATTTAGGTGTTAATTAAGAGAAAAGTGAAATTGTAACTTGAATAAAGAAAAAGGTGAGATTATTTAGGTGTTAATTGAAGGAAATGACAAAATCCTTTAGATATTAATTGGAGAAGTTAGATTCTTGTAACATTAATTAAGAGGAAAAGTCAAATGAACACCTATAAAAGTTAAATTGTTACCTTATTAAATTGTTGATCCCAAACCCTCCATTGTGACTATGTATATTAAGAGTAAGGCTCACTCTATTGTAACTACTATTGTGTTTCAGAGCATTTATGGAGGCTGTTGATATGAGCTGGATCAAATATTTATGCGCAGATGAAAAGTGATATGTCTTTTTTCCTTCCTTCTTTCTTTCCTTACTTTCTTGCAATGTCTTTTACTTCTTCTATTCCTCATTTTCTTCTCTTATTGTATTTTTCCTTTCTTTGCAATTTTCTTTTCTTTCTTTTTCTCCTATTCATCCCTTCCTTTCTTCATTTATGTTTCTTTTGCTTCTGTTAATTTCCTTCTCTTAGTCTTTCTTCTTTCTTTGCAATTTTCTTTTCTTTCTTTTTCTCCTATTCATCCCTTCCGTCACTCATTTTTATGTTTACATATTTTGCTTCTTCTGTTCCTTATTTCTTTTCAGTACTTTCTTACAATGTTGCTTTTCCTCGTATTGCTCCTCTCCTTTTCTTCCAATCTCTTGTTTCTTCTTTACTTCCTTTGCTTTCCCTTACTCACAGGATCCTTTCCTTTCTATTCCCTTCTTTATTTGTTTTCTTTTATTTATTTTCTTCTAAACTTAATTCTCTCTCTCTCTCTCTCTCTCTCTCTCTCTCTCTCTCTCTCTCTCTCTCTCTCTCTCTCTCTCTCTCTCTCTCTCTCTCTCTCTCTCTAAGTGCTCCCACCCTTCCACCCACACCTATCCCAACTTGTGGCTTGGTTTCCCTTATCAATGTAGTTTATCAATAAAATTTATTTAATTGTATATATCAACGCGTTTCCTTGTTAGTTATTAGATATACTTCTATCCTATCACAGATTTATGTTATATTTTGAGACTGAGAGAGCAACAAAAGTGACTAAGCTTAATTCTTCCCACCTATGACTTGACTCTATTCAAGAGGCAGTTTTCATGATATTTCTCCCTGACTTTCTCTTAACTCTTTTGTTCTTTAATGGGGATATAATAATAATAAAATAAATAAAAATAATAAAGGTGTTTGCAGGTGATTTAAAGGCTTGCTGTGATCGACTAGTGTCGTGACTTTGCCTATTAAATTCTGCAATGTTGTGAGTTGTGTGTTGTATCTATGTCCCTTTTGAACATTAGCTTAACCATGAGCTTTCCCTGGAGAACTGCGGTGAACAGAGGGAAAGATGAACCGATGAATCCTGTACTTGAAAAACATCAAATCGATGTCTTTATTCCTTTATCCTGAGATCCTACACCATTTTCCCTTTCCTTTGAGTGGATAATGACTTGCTTTCAATAAATTTATTGCTAACTATATGGAAAACCTCTTTTATAATCAATTAGTTCTTTGATTGGCAGTGTGCAGGTTGAAGGTGACCTCTGCTGGCTTTCTTGCCGTGTTCGAAAGGCTGAATGAGATACACGCACTCTCTCTCTCTCTCTCTCTCTCTCTCTCTCTCTCTCTCTCTCTCTCTCTCTCGATATGAATTGATAAACGAATTATTGAACTGACGGACACAGACAGATAAGTAAGTGAATATCATGTCTCTTTTGGCGAAACGGTGTTGAAATTATGTGTTGCGTGCGTGCGTGCATGCATTCATTCCACCATGCACACATGCGTGCTGCATTCTTCAGTAATGAACACCACGAGACATCAAGGGCGGCACACACACACACCTTGTTCTGATTCAGTGCTTGAAGAGAATGCACCGTGTAATGGTTTTTAAGAGGAGGAGAGGAAAACATCAACAGATAGAAGGAGAAAGATACTGATAAGGAGAGACCAAAGGAAGATAAACAAGGAGGGAAAAAAATGCAATGTACAATGAAGATACGAAAGAGAAAAGAGGAGGAAGAGGAATAAATACAGGAGGAAGAGAAGCAGAATTAGAGAAGATGAAGGTCGAGGAGAAGGTGGTTTAAGAGGGAGAAGTGTGGGATGACGAAATACAGGAGGGGGAGGAAATAACAGACACAAGAAGATAGTACGTGATATGCCAATGAAGCACCCTTCCTTCTTCTTCTTCTTCTTCTTCTCCTCCTTCTTCTTTCGTGCACTCATACGAACACTATTGATTATCAAGGTCTCGTGTGTGTGTGTGTGTGTAGAATGACAGTTCATGCACTTGCTCGCAAAGCGACGAAAGAAAGAGACTTGGAAATTCCATTTCTAGTACCGGAAGCTGAAAGGATAACAAAATAATCTTTACAGAGAGAGAGAGAGAGAGAGAGAGAGAGAGACATAACCTGAAACATGAAAAATCCGATAAACTTACAATACAACGAAGATACACATAAAAAAGCACAACTGACCACAACAAGCCATAAACAAACCAGATAACCAACACATCCATCATCTGAAAGCCACAGACACCCCGAGAAACACAAGCAGAGGGGGAACACGGACATGACAGCCCCTCCCCTCCCCTTGAGGACCTAACCCTAACGAAAAGACCCATCAAAGAGGACTGGAAGCGAACCCAAAATCAATGAAGCCTAACCTCTTGACCTAAAAAAAAAAGACCCTTAAAAACCCTAATTCTAAGCACAACTGAAGGATGATGGCAGTGCACAGATGAAATGATAACACTGCAATTACCACCCAGTAGTGAGTAATGACGGGATTACGTGCGTGGTAGGAAAATATTATAGTTATCGCGCATGCTCCACCTCGTAACCCAGTATCCCCTCTGACTGCCGCGCTATCACATCTGAGCCACCTTGCTTCCCCCGCAGCGGCACACACTCTGCTTTAGTGGTGGAACGCTTACTTTACCCCTCTGCCACTGCTGTCACTACTGCTGCTACGTCTCCACAAGGTCAGGCTAGTGCTGTGTTAACGTGTGTATGGGAAGGAGTGATTAGGAAGGGTAGTATTGGAGTGTTGTTTAAAAGTATGTGTGTGTATCAGCAGACGGCGGTGTTTTTGAGGTGTGTGTGTGTGTGTGTGTAATGTGTGTGTGTGTTATAATACGTGCTTTCGGGTTTCTTTACTGGTTATTGTGTTGGTGATGTGTATATTTTTTCCATTGTGTGCGTGTATGTGTGTTCATATTACACTTAGCCAGATAACCTTACCGTTTTACTGCCTGACTGATTGACTGCCTGACAGGATAGTGAAGTGGTAGAATACGTTAATGACTGACTGACTGACTGGCTATGTACAGATGTGTCAGTTGTATTGCTGGTTACATCATTGCATTACTGATAAGCGGTTGGTAGTGAGCGTTCATACATCAAAACATACACACTCTCACACATGTATTCAGGATAATGTTTATGTTTCGTGTGTGTGTGTTTATTAGTTTTTCATCGTGATTCATTTTTGTTTATTTACTCTCTCTCTCTCTCTCTCTCTCTC
>CM035209.1:9099961-9115460 GCA_020233015.1 Callinectes sapidus | reverse complement strand
CTCTCTCTCTCTCTCTCTCTCTCTCTCTCTCTCTCTCTCTCTCTCTCTCTCTCTCTCTCTCTCTCTCTCTCTCAGTAAACAATGTGGGGATTCTGTTTCAGTGAAAGGGTCGCTTCGTTTCGTCATATTGTAGTGAGTCAGTTGGAATTCCTGTACTACTTGTGAATTCTTTCCTTTTCCTTATCTTCACCATCTATACTTTTTTTTTTGACGTTTTCTGTTGCCGTCACTCTTAATCCATGACTCACTTCAACACACACACACACACACACACACACACACACACATGGACACACACATGCACACGCACGTTACAAAATATAAACACGATGACATACACACACATAAACCCACCAATCGCCACACAGTCTCCTCTACCTAGCACTAAGGCAGCCAATCACAGCCAGTCCCCCATAAGCCACGCCCACCTCCTCGCCAGCCACTCACATGGTCTGGAATGGCACTGGGGGAGAGAGGGAGAGGGTTGATAGGTATATAAAGGGGAGGCTGACAATGTTTCGGGTCAGTATCATTGCAGGAGTGGTCGATACAAGTGCTTTGAATAAGTTGTTCCCTGAGTATTCTAACTCGTGTGTGCTTATTTTTGAGGATTTGTAAAAGAACACAAAAGAAGATCAAGCATTGGTTTATCTTCACGAAACTTCTGTTTGTAAAGATAGTGAGTTTTCTTTGGTTATAAACATCGAAGTCTGATTTTAAGATTTATTCATCAAAAGAAAGACGACGGTGATAACAGGAAGAGAGAGAGACTGACAAGATAAACAGTGTAAGAGAAAGAAGATAGATAAAAGAAATCACTCCCAGGAAGAAACACTAAGATTAAAGCAATAAAAACAAATACATAAATAAACCAAGAAAAAAGTAACCAAAAGAAGAGGAACAAATAGAAAAGAATAAGAGGAACAACAACAGAACCCTCAAAACAAAAACAACAAAAGGAAGAGACCACAACAACAACAACAACGAGCTTTTAAGGAGACCCAAATAAGGAAGAGAGAGTGAAAGAAGTAATCGAAAGAGGAAGTAAATACAAAAACAAGAACTAGAGGAACAACAACACAATTAGAACAGGAGGAAGAGAGAGGGAGAAAGAGATAACCACAGTCAATAGGAAAGACTTTGGGTGCAGATTCTAAGATGCCTTGCCACGAGATTGAATTTGGAATGTTCCCGCTGGAGGAGGAGGTGGAGGAAGAAGGGACGACCAGAGACCTCAATGAAAACCAGAATTCGAACCCAACCAGGTCTGTGTATGTGTGTGTGTTTGTGTGTGTGTGTGTGTGTGTGTGTGTGTGTGTGTGTGTGTGTGTGTGTGTGTAAGAGGGGGAAGCTTAGTAAGGGCAAAAAAACAATGAAAATATAAAGCCCACTATTTTGCCAGTCCCCTAGGTGTGTGTGTGTGTGTGTGTGTGTGTGTGTGTGTGTGTGTGTTTGTGTGTGTGTGTGGTTTTATTGTAATTCCTAGGGCTGGTGGTAATGGATTAGTGGTGGGAGTAGTTGTTCTTTTAGCTGTAGTAGTAGTAGTTGTTGTTGTTGTATTAGTAGTACTTATAACAGTTGTAGTAATAATGCTTTCTTCAACACTACTATGTATTACAACTATCTTCGCTCTTCTTTTTTTCTCCTCCTCCTCCTCCTCCTCCTCCTCCTCCTCCTCCTCCTCCTCCTCCTCCTCCTATTACTACTACACCCACAAACATATGATAATCAACCACACCACCACCACCACCACCAACAACAACAACAACAAATAACCACTACCAGTAAATAGCCGAAGAACACCATTAACATCAACAAAGCAAGACCAAATAACAGTAACAATAACAATACCAGTGACAATCCTAACGGTACAGGGGTGTGAGTGAGTCTGTCTGGCGACCTTGAGCGTTACAGAGCCGAGTCATCTTTCTGGAAGGGGAAGGGGAAGAGGAGTGGGGGAGGAGGGGTGGTGGGGGGGGTGAAGGTTGTGGTTTGGTAAGGGGGTGTGCAATATGAGATCGAGGAGAGTGTTTTTCCGTGTGTGTGTGTGTGTGTGTATCGTTGTGTTTGGGTTTTTTTTCCTTCTTGTTACTATTCTCTCTCTCTCTCTCTCTCTCTCTCTCTCTCTCTCTCTCTCTCTCTCTCTCTCTCTCTCTCTGATTATTTTGTTTCTGTGATTGGGAAAATTCATGTTTTTAATGTTATTGCTATTCTTGTCTTTCTTTTTCGTTTATTTCCCTTCGTTATCATACCTAATCCAAGTGACGACTATAGGATTTTTTTTTTAAATTTCGTTTTCATGTATTTTTTCCCCTTTTTTCCCCCTTCATCACCATCTGTTTATCTAACCTAACGACCAGCATTCTCACCTAACCAACATGCACTTCAAACTTCCTTATCTAACCAAACCTTACCTAACCAAGCCACCTCACACTTCAAACTCCCTTACCTAAACCACCAATAGTTTCCCTCACACTTCAAGCTCCCTAACCTGACGAAACCTAAGCTAACCAAGCCATCATTCTCCCCCTCCCTTTAGATTCCCTGACGGTGCCCTTCGCCTGCGGAACCCACACATTAGCGAGATGGAGCAGGACATTCTCTACCACCTGGCTCTGGGCTCCGGCTCCCACGACCTTCAGGAGATGTTCAGTGACGTGCGCTTCGTCTGCATGGGGGGGACGCCGAAGAGAATGGAGCAGTTTGCCTATTATATCATGGATGAGATCGGATACAAGCTGCCTGCCGGGACTACTTTGCTGGATATCTCCTTCCAGTCCTACCGTTACTCCATGTACAAGGTGAGTGTCTCGGGAACATTTTGCTCTCTCTCCACGATGATTTTCAAAGGCCATAGAAATCATTAGCGGGGTTTTTAAGGCTGTTCATCCTGTTAATTATGTGTAAGTGGTGTCACTCTGCCTCAAGAACCGTAAATACACCTTACAAACTCGTGTGAAATTAAATAAAGCGTTTTTGAAATGGTGGAGGTGAGGCACTGAAGTTTTTTAAGAATACGGGCCTCTGTGATGTGTTGGAGAGGGTTTTTATATTTATTCATACAGTGTGGATGGAAGGAAACTGTGTGTGTGTGTGTGTGTGTGTGTGTGTGTGTGTGTGTGTGTGTGTTGGAAGGAATTAGTGTTTGCGTGTGGAAAGAGTGTGGTGTTGCGTCTAGGTGTGTTGGTGGTAACTAGGTGGGAAAAATGTGTATTTGAGTGTTTGGGTGTGTGGAAAGAAGAGTTGAGGTGTGTGGTGGAGGGAAAAAAATGTGTCTGAATGTTTGACGTGTATGGTGTTTGATGTTTGGTGTGGAGGGACTGAATGTTGTGGATGGTGAGGTGACACACACACACACACACACACACACACACACACACACACACACACACACTGCTTACTACTACAGGTGGAACTTCACGTGTCAGCGAATTATAAGATTAAGGACAGTGCCGGTGCTCTGTAACTCACTCCTTGTAATCTGCTGAGATCAATCAACACAAACATCACCGTCTATATCTTGCCGCCAACATATCCACGGATTAGGCTAGTCTAACTTCCGTCGATAGGTGTGTGTGTGTGTGTGTGTTATCGTGATGGTATCAGGTTAATATTGATCTACTCTTAGTTTTTCTTTGCCTTATCAGTGTACCGATATCGGCGATACTTTTTGTTTCAAAGTATTGATAATCGATCATTCATAGTTTGGATCAGGAGCACGTTGAAGTGTTAAAGTTGCAACATCATATGCAGTGATTTTACGTAAAGTGGCATTTTTCATTAGTCAAGAAAAAGAATAAATATTGAATTTGATGGATTTCCTACATTTTACTGTTTTTTTTTTAAAGATAAAGACAAATGAAGTTATCGTTATTGTTTTATTGGTTATTGCGATATTCTTTTTCGTTACCGCATTCAGCTATGAACGTGACACATCAATGCATTACACAACATAATACAACACACTAAATAACTCTGAATAACTGAATCAATACATGTTTCCCCTTTCTTTCCTTCCCTCCGTCATAAGTAGTCCAGTGATGTGTTGTAGCAGCTTCAAACAAAACGAGAGAAGCTTCAACAATCACACACACACACACACACACACACACACACACACCTTTACTCCTGATTAACACCTGCACACCTCTCCTCTCCCAATACCAGGTGGGGCCAGTGCTGTGTTTCTCTCACGGCATGGGCATTCCCTCCGTGGGTATCCTGTTGCACGAGGTGATTAAGCTGATGTACCACGCCAAGTGCAGGGACCCCATCTTCTTCAGGCTGGGCACGTGTGGGGGTATTGGCATTGAGGGAGGCAACCTGGTGATCAGCGAGAGTGCGGTGGATGGTCTGCTGCAGCCTTACCTTGAGCTGGTGAGTGTGTGTCAGTGTGGATGGTGATGTTGGTGTTATGGTTCTCTTCTTTATCGATCGCCCATATCATTTAGTTTCCCCTTAACCCCTTCACTGCTTTTTGTGCTCCATCTTTTGTTGATAATTGGTCACTCTAAGACATCTTTACTTGTTTTATATTATGTACCTTAAAGATAGGAATTGCAAAATATTTTCTTTTTTATGCCTTCCTTTCTCCTCCTCCTCCTCCTCCTCCTCCCACTACTACTACTACTACTACTACTACTACTACTACTACTACTACTACTACTACTACTACTATTACTACTACTACTACTATCCCCACCGCTACTACGACCACACACCAGTCTAACCTGACACCTCTCCCCTCTCTCTCTCCCCCCCATCTCCCCCCCCTCCCCACAGCCAGTGTTGGGACAGATGCAGAGGCGTCCCGCAGTGTTGGACCGCCAGCTGGCCCATGACCTCAAAAACCTGCGGCGTGAGGACGACCCCTTCACCGTGACTGTGGGCAAGACCATGTGCACCTACGACTTCTATGAGGGTGAGTAGTGGTGGTGGTGGTGGTGGTGGTGGTGGTGGTGGCAGATAGGAGCCCATAAATAAATTCCCATGAAAATGCCCACTTTGTATTGATAGAAAAAGAAAAAAAAGTTTTCCTTTCCCTTCCTATCAGTCACCCTTCCCACCTCCCTTCCTTTTATTTTTTATTTACATTACATTACGTTTCCATTCCTTCTTTTCCCTTCCCCTCCCTTCCCTTCCCATCCCTTCCTTTCCCTTCATTTCATTCTCCCTTTCCTCCCTATAAAGTCACTCTCCCTATCTCCGCAACAGGGCAGGGCAGGCTGGACGGCGCCTTCTGTGACTACACCGAGGAGGACAAACTGGCTTTCCTGCGTAAGATCCATGCAGAGAACATAGTCAACATGGAAATGGAGAGTCTGTGTTTTGCCGCCTTGTGCCACCATGCCGGGGTGCGCGGGGCTGTTGTCTGTGTCACCCTGCTCAATAGACTGCACGGAGACCAGGTGTGTATGTGTGTGTGTGTGTGTAGGGGGGGGGGGGGAATCGGGGGTTCAGTTTAGTATCGTATTTACCGGGCATTTTGTGGGGGGGGGTTTGATGTCCCACCGTTGCTTCTTGTGGTAGATAAGTTATTATATAGGTTTGTGTGTGTGTGTGTGTGTGTGTATTTTCATCGATTTATTTGTTTGATTTTTCTATATGTGTTTGTTGTTGTTTTGGTTTTTAATAGTGTTTTTTTCTCTCCTATCTTTTTTTCCTTTATTCCTTTATTTCTTCATTTATTCCTTCCTTCCTTTCTTCCTGTTCTCCCTTCTTCTCTTCCTCTTCCTCCTCTATCCTTCCCTTTCCATACTCTCTCTCTCTCTCTCTCTCTCTCTCTCTCTCTCTCTCTCTCTCTCTCTCTCTCTCTCTCGTCATAATCTCTTCACTAAAACCTTCTTCTTCCTTTTCCTACTACTACTACTACTACTACTACTACTACTACTACTACTACTACTACTACTACTACTACTACTACTACTACTACTACCACCACCACCACATCTTTTCTTCCACGTGGTCTCCTTCCTTCACGTTTTCCTGCAGGTGGCCACGCCGAAGGAGGTGCTGAACAAGTGGCAGGAGTACCCACAGATGCTGGTCGCTCGCTACATCAAGAAGGCTCTGGGTCTGCCGGTCGCGGTTCCTCAGCGTAGCCACCCCCAGGTAGTTAAATGTCCTCGCCAGGCACAGATGGTTCGCCAGCAGTCGGCTAGTTTTGAGTGAGCGAGAGAGAGAGAGAGAGAGAGAGAGAGAGAGAGAGAGAGAGAGAGAGAGAGAGAGAGAGAGAGATGCACACTTCAATTCAAAAACGTTTCACTCACTATGACTATCTTTCGTGGCCACAAAAATGATAATCAGGGTTTTTCAAGACGAATTTTTCCTTTAGTAATGAAGAAATCTTGTTAATCTGTTACTAGAACCAAAATAGAGAGAGAGGGGGGGGAGGGTGTGTGTGTGTGTGTGTGTGTGTGTGTGATGGAATATGTACAAGCATGCATAATAAGGTGTTGGTAGCGTTGTGTGTGTGGTGGGTGATGTGGTGATGCTGATAGGCGTGAAATAACCATGAGAATAGGAATGTGATCATACTACAAAGGAAAATAAGAAATAAATAAATAAAAAAGAATGCAAAGGAAAAAAAGGATTACAGACGTTCTACCCAAGACAAAGAATAAACCACAACAAAAAAAAATCAATAAAACACGTGAAGTAGGCTAGTGATAGACAAAACTTCAGGACAAGATAGATGAGCCAGTTTCATAGTCTCTCCTTTTCGTTTGTCACCTACTGAACCAAAGGACTTAATTAAACCATGGCCATTAGATTCCTGTGTCAACTTTCCCCGATGTATGGTGTTTGAAAGCCTAGCAGAGAAAGGAACTGATGAAGCGGTACGGTCTATTCCATTGTCCTTATTGAAAACTCACAGTCGAAACGCTTCCAAACTGTTAAGAGACTAAAACTGGCCCAGAATATTGAAAAAAAATAAATAATAGAATAAATGAATAAATAAAAAGGAAAAGGAAAGAGAGGACGACGTTAATTTATAAGGAAAAGGAAATGGGGCAAGAATTTAATCTGCAGGGTAGTCAATTTTCTTTCTTTTTTTCAACTTTTATGTGTGAGAGAATCTAAAGTGGAAGGAAAAACCCCTTTATAACATACCTACATGAGTTAAAATAGACTGACTGAGGATATTATTTTAGAGGAAGTTAGTGATGTTACCGGATGAGAGGAGACCAAAATGACATTGCTAGCGAAGCCAAATAAGTAGACCCATTGAAATAGTAACGATGGACGAATAAGATTAGTAGGTATAGCTGGAATGATTCACTGATACTGTCAAGGTGATAGTCAATGGGTGTAATGAAAAGCATGGTATTACTGTGTGTGTGTGTGTGTGTGTGTGTGTGTGTGTGTGTGTGTGTGTGTGTGTGTGTGTGTGTGTGTGTGTGTGTGTGACAGAGAGAGTCCATATACCGTATAAGAACGTAACCACATGTCCTCGTGATCATGACAAACCAAGCAGTGCAAACTAACCTAACTAACAAACCAGTAGACAAAACTCTGCCAAAGTATTCACAATATTCACAAAGAACAAATTAACAAAAACTTGGTCGTCAAACCAAAGATCAGAGGAACTCCAACAAAATTATTATCATTAAACTAACACTCTAACAACACCCAATAACTAACACCGCCTAACTCACACCACCTCACCAAAGTGCTCCTAACGCCTACAAAACCTATCCTAACCTAACCAAACCTCAGACCAACTCAGACCTGCACCAAACCAAACCAACAGACCACAAACCAAGTCATGCCTGTCAGCACTCCATAGACCAAACCTTGTCTGTTGCTATATAGTTTAGTCAGTTGTTCTCAAACTGCCAATCAGTGAGTGGGCCATTATGTGCATCTTGGAGTTTGACTCCTCTCCCCCGTCAGTCCCGGCCCTGTACAGCCATTGTTGTAGTACAGAGGTGTGTGTGCCTACATGCTTACAACATACTATGTATAGGCGGTGCCCTTTGGTGAGAGTCACGACGCACAGTTTGTGAACCACTACGCTAACCACTCACTCGCAAAGTGTGTGTGTGTGTATGTGTGAGTGAGCAGTGATCACTGCCACAGTATTATTGCTATCACTTCTGCTACTGCGCTGCTTCTAGACTTCACACGCTAAGATGATAGCGCCAAACTTTACTGATTAATATGCTTGCTAAATATATCTACCTCTACAAAATATATATATATATATATATATATATATATATACTGATATATTATTATTATATTAATAGATATATATATATCTATATAGATTATATATATATATATATATATATATATATATAAAGTGCTATTATTAATGATTTATATCTGCTGAGTATGCTATTGTTATCAGATGCTTGCCTGACTAATCTTTCTTATTATGCACAAGCAACCAGGAGCTTGCAAAATTTGTCCTTGTCATAAAGGTACACTACACACGATATTTATCATTCCTGTTGTGAATTATTATTATTATTATTATTGTTATGATGATGATGATTGGCTGTGTCATGTTTCTGTTATGACTGCTGGTGTTGTAACTCACGGCTTTCGTTTGGGAGAGTGTAATAAAAAGGCATAAGTGTCAATCAGAGGAACTCTCATTATTGCCTTCACTGGCTTGGTGTGTGTGTGTGTGTGTGTGTGTGCAGCACAGTGCAGTACAGTACAGTACAGTACAGAACATGGCCTGTTGTAACAATGCAAACCAGCGTAGACCAGTAGTACAGCCTTGGACTGAAGTCACACCTTACTCTCTCCTCACTGTGTTTACTGTCCTCTCCATCACGTGTTGTGCTGGTGTGCTCAGAACCTGTCACTTGCCGGTATGGCTTTGTAAGACTGTCACCAGAGGCACCTCTTGAGTGAGGGAGAGGCACAGTGAGGAGTGACAGGTGGGGCGGGGATTGGAGGGTTCAACACTTCCAACACCACTGTACTACGTCAAGTTAACCCAATAATTCCAGTATGATATTCCCTCCACACGAGGGAACCTGTGTGTGGCTGCTGTCCTCGGTGGCTCTGGCAGGTTACCAGTCCTCCCACAGGCTGGCCATTGCTGCTGCTGCTGCTGCTGCTGTTGTCTCACTTTTCCTTTATTATTATTATTACTATTATTATTATTATTATTATTATTATTATTATTATTATTATTATTATTATTATTATCATCATCATCATCATCACCATCACCATCGTTGCTACTACTACTACTACTATTACTAATACTACTACTCCTACTTTTAACAACTAACACGAACAATGACACTAGTATGATTATTACAGTAATTATTATTACTCGATCTATTTCTAGAGTCTTCTTTCTTCAGCATGTAGTCAATCCCCCCCCCCCCCACTCTCTCTCTCTCTCTCTGAACAAAACCACACATATATTCGCATTATTTCTTCTGTTTCCTTAATGTTTCCTTTTCTTTTTTAGGTTTAAGGGGAGTCAGTCAGGCAATGGATAGGAATTGTCCTGAAAAATAAAGACAAATTAAAAAAAAAAAAAAAAGAGAGAGAGTGAACGAATGATAGAAAAAATGCAGGAGGGTTGGCGACACAGAAGACTACAGCTGCTGACTTCCCTCCTCTGCAGCTGTGAAGACCAACGTAACCTGCCCCTGATCCCCTCCCCTCCATCCCTCCCCCTCCTCCCCCCACCCCACCCACTAAAATTGTTCTACGTACTATCTCCTCGCCAACCTCTACTTTTCCTCACATAGCTGTAAGACCTCTCTCTCTCTCTCTCATACCTCCAAAATTTTCTTCCCTACTTTTCTTTTCTATCTTTATCCTCCCTTATGCGTATCCTCCACAGATCTCAGTTCCCCCTTCTTCACTCTCCCCTCCACCCACCACCCCACCCCACCCTACACCACCACTGCGCGCCCGCTGTACACAGGAGGGGAGAGCAATACAGTAAGTACACCATTTCAAACAATACTGTGTCTTGTGTTTCTCTCCTCTGTAACTCTCGCCCGTTGCAATCTCCCGTGTGAGTTAGTTCATGCATTTGGTTCTCTCGCGTTCTCTTTTTCTGATAGTCTCGCATGCATATCATTAGTGTTGTTATTGTTCATATTAGAGTTATTTTTTATTGTATTTTTATCAGTGTTATTTGAAAGCACTGCCGTTCTATTCATTTATTTTTATACTTTACCCGTAGATATAGAACGGTACGTGTGATGTATGTGCTGTTGCTGCTTCTATTAGTCTCATTATGATTATTGTGATGATGATGGCGATCGTTGCTACTGTGGAGTTATCTATACTTTTATAACTATTAGTCTCTGATTATTTTTCTTAATTCATTCGTTCATCCATTCACTATTTGTTGTTCAGTTATACCTATTCAAATATTCACCTCAACTAATTCATGAATAAAACTAGAGTATAAAAGAGTATGATTAAATTTTATATTGTAAAGGGTTTTTTCTCTAGTAGCGTTTGTATTTAGTCGTTTTGTTAATGCTTATTTTAAGATAGAAGTTCAAAGTATATCTAGTTTTTATTTAGTTATAATATAATCAATATTCTCAGACGTGCTGCCTACATATTTGTATTAATCACTACAGTGTGTGTGTGTGTGTGTGTGTGTGTGTGTGTGTGTGTGTGTGTGTGTGTGTGTGTGTGTGTGTGTGTGTGTGTGTGTTGCTATTATTATTATCTTTCAATATAATATATTTAGTTAAGGTAGTGGGTTTCGTAAGTGGTGAAAGCGATGATTGGCGATGGGTGGCGAGTGGTGAATAGTGATGACGAATAGTGATGGTGAATGAGCAATGACTTTAATAGTGGTGGTGGTGATAACTAGTGGTGACTAGTGATGAATGGGAGTAAGTGGTAATGATTTTTTGGTTGCGTGTGAATGAATGGCTCTTGTTTGGCTCCTTAAAAGTGGTGAGCGGTGGTGATGGCAAGTGATGAGTATTGGAAGTAATATTAGCAAACAGTATTTCATTTTTAAGACCCATTCTGTGAATTAATGTGTTCGTTGAGCTGTGACCTAAGGCAGTATTTTGTTTATGCTTATTTTCTTTCCTTTTTTTTTTATTTTGTCTTAACGGATGTGTTTCTTTATTAACTCATGTGACTAAAGGAATGATATGCCGATAACTTATTTTACATTTCGTTATCATTATGTCTGCGTAGTGAAAAAAAAAAGGATGACCACACACACACACACACACACACACACACACACACACACACACGGACATACATACGTGTATATGCATTCATATAGAAGAAGAGAAGACTAATGAAATGTGTAAGTGTGGCGTGGTGGTGGGGCGGCAGGGTATAGGGTTGAGTGAGTTACTCGTACCACGGCGGAGAAACACGAAGCACCATTGTCCACACCTCACACGTCACCACACTTCTTGAAGTGATGTAATGCACTGTGAACAAATACATTGTCACTGCCGTGGAGGGAGATTGTGACTTGATTAATAGTCACTGATACACTGTTTCTCTCATTACTTCCCGAGCACCACATTATTTATTTGTCGTTTATTACATCTGCACTACCATTGTGTAATATTTATCAGTAATCTGTATCGGTGCGTTGTTGTAACGCGTCTCGTCACGGGGTGACTTCCTGCAAAGCTCCAGAACTTGTACACATCATGAGTGAAGCTATTCACATGCCATGTCAGGGTATGTGAACCCTACTCTGCCCTCCCCTGCCCTGCCCCGCCCTGCCCTACTATTGTACCTGCTATCCATTACCCACTACCTACTAGCTGTTGTCACGCCACACTTCAATCTCATGTCAAGGCTGAACAAAACCTCACAACGCATATGTGTTTCAGACAAATAAAAATGAAAGTACAATGATAAAATTATAACTTTATAAACTATTGAGAAAAAATCACAATAATCGAAGACGTCACTCTTGAAATTCCTTCCGTCTCTGTTTCACCAAAACCAACACGTTCATGCCACTTCCAAAAATTCATCCCAGTCCCTCTTTCTCTCAGTTGTGGTGATCAAAGAGAATTTTTTCTTTTCTTTTTGAATAGATTGGGAAGAGGAGTTGCGAGATTAATTTACTATCTATTTCTATCAAATTGATGTTTTTTGTGTCCTGCTATTTAATTGTTATTTTGCTTTGTGCTGTTGTTGTTGTTGCCTTAATATAGTATAGCGTAAGGAGTAGCAGTTGTTAGATGATTATTTCCTTTATTCACTACATTCTAATACATATGTACAGTATGTCGTCTGACCACATCCTAATACATACAGCCGCGCCCACACCTACGGACTGTCCCTCCTCCGCCCATACACAAGTCTTATTTTCTCCATTCCAAACTGTATTTAATTGACAATGCATTCCACGCGCCGTTTCTGTATTAGTTTATGTTCATACACACACACACACACACACACACACACACACACACACACACACACACACACACACACACACACTAATAACACCTATATGCCCCTATAAACCAAACGATTATGTAAGATATATATATTGTAAAAAAAAAAAAAATAATAATAAGATATACAGTATTGTATTAGATAGAAAAGATAAGAGCGATAGAATGTTACATTTCACTAGTATATATGAAGAGATACCGTAAGATTGCCTACCCTAGCAATGAGAATTACACTAAAACCTATCAACAGATGATACACATGCCTGAAGACAGTACTAAGTTGCCTTTCATACATTAGGGTAGTTTGGGCTTAATTGTGAAGCGAAAACGTCCGAGTATGGATGTTCGAAAATGTGATAGAGAGAGGAGTAAGGCCCCTTTCACACTAGTTGCCTTCCATGCTTTCACACTAGTGACGAGCAGGACACCGGTGTCCGCCACCGATCATGCCCGGACCTCATGAACCCGCCGCTCCTTGTCAGTTCGAAGAATGGCGTCCAACGAAAAACTCCTCCTCGTTGCCCTGCTGGCTAAAAAGAAACGGAAGAGGCGCTCTGCAGAAAGGAAAGTGCATGTGTGTGCATCCTATATGTATTACCCTGAAGGATGTACACAGGAGTGCATCATACACTTTTCCCTGATTTGTGTGCAGACGAAAAGAAGCCAGTGTCCGCCACTCACTGTAGAGCATGGTTTTGAATGGAAGCTTTCACACTACGCCACCAATGTCCTCCACCGCCGCTCACTGGCCAGCCTATCATGCTCAGTGACGGTCAGTTTCTCGTCAGGTAAAATACATTCTCTTAACTTTGTTGTAGTCCCTGTGATGTCTTTTCTAACGTAGCTGAGAAGTTCTTCAAATGACGGCTTGCTCATGCGAAAATAGTTGAAAAACTTCTCTTCGTCTGGACACAAATCAGGGAAAAGTGTATGATGCACTCCTGTGTACATCCTTCAGGGTAATACATATAGGATGCACACACATGCACTTTCCTTTCTGCAGAGCGCCTCTTCCGTTTCCTTTATTTTTTTATTTATTTTATTTATTTATTTTTTATTTTTTTTTTAGCCAGCAGGGCAACGAGGAGTTTTTCGTTGGACGCCATTCTTCCAACTGCCAAGGAGCGGTGGGTTTATGAGGTCCGGGCGTGATCAGTGGCGGACACCGGTGTCCTAGTGTGAAAGGGGCCTAATACAACGCTTTTTGTTGTTTCAAACCTCACTCATGAACGCTAAGAATTGTGATACTTTGTTCTGTTGATATTTACAATAAACAATGATATCTGTATGCGTGTTTGAACTATCACCGAGAGAGAGAGAGAGAGAGAGAGAGAGAGAGAGAGAGAGAGAGAGAGAGAGAGAAGGGGGGGAGGGGAGGATGCCGGTACAGAATGGACATCACCACCACCACCACTGTAAAGCAGTGATTAGTGCATGCAGGTGTTGTGCCAAATACGTCTCTATTTCAGATTTCTCCTGAGTGACACCACTACAGGAGCAATAATTATAACATTATTTGGCACTTTTTTTTTTACGGTTTATTGTTTAAAACAAAATACAAAATACACAGGTACTTTTGTTACACAATGCGGGCGTCAGCCCGCTGGTGATGCGGAAAGTGCTGGCAATAAAAAAAAAGTTGACCAAAGCACCGGAATGTTGTTATGATGTTTCAAGGCTTAAGATATTTGATAAGTTTCGTTCATGAGGTATTACGCAGTTTGCCAGGGAAGTGCGACATTGCAAGATGATGGTATATCTCTTGCATCCTTTTGTATGAGGAACCATTGTTCATAATAGAACTAAAAGTTCTAAGATTCTGAGGGACAATCTATAAGAAGGAATGGAACTGGTATATATTGGCTATACTGTGTATGAGGCGTCACTTTGAAGCACGTAGAACATGAGGCAGGCTGGAGATTTTAGCTAGCTGCAACGAATTCCAAAACCCCATATCCAGCCTCAGTTCTTACTAGTAAACGCAATGAAAAGAGAGATACAGCTCTACGTACCACTTTTGGACAGGAGAGGAGTGGTTTGTGCATCATACATTTCAGAGCGCTGCGTTGCTGTGCTTCGGATCAGACAGGGAGACACTCACCAACATAAAGCCTACTCTCTGATATGTATTTTCCTCATTTCTACAATTTTTTACCTGTCCATGCTTGTAATGTATAACACAATGTACCTAATAATGTGATGAGTCGAACGTGACGTGGCATGTACGAAAAATAAAGCTCATATCTTCTGCATGGTGTTCAATGACTTTTTTTTCTTTTCTTATTCAGTGAACATGTTCTTATTGTCACTAAGGTTTTTGCTGATTTATTTCATAGTAACTATTTATCTGCCTATGAACTTGCATAATTTTGGTTATCTATAAAATATTTTGTGGGATTTCACTCCGTACCTCTCACGTGGCAACACTTCGAACTGCGGCGGCAGTCTGCGCTGTACTTCTGGGTGGGACAGGAATCGCCGTGCTGGGAAGTACTTTTGAAAGGATTAAACTCATCTACATTCACCATTCCTACCGTCCTGTGCCAGCTGGTTACTCCCGACGGCACGGCGCATGGCTGCAGACAAGGGTGAGCACGGTGAGATAGGCTGGGAGGATGGGAGAAGGACGACATTTATCCCGCTACTCTTGGCCACTCTCAGCTCAGCAAGGGGACTGGCAGCCATGTAGCTGCCGTAGATTGGTTAAGTATTAGTAATTCATTAAGGAAAGAAGAGGGAAGTGTATTGAGCGTTATGTATTTACTTGAAAGAAAAACAGCAATGCAATTAATGTGAGCCGTCAAGGCAAAGCTGACCAGCAAACATGTACGACAAGGATGAAAAATGGAGGGCACACAACTTCACTGCGTTGTTAAATATGAAGACCAGACGGCTCTTAACCCTCAGAAGATAGGGTGATTGATGTTCAGGTATTATCTTCATTTCCAAATTGTGGACATAATCAGTTGCATGCAGTTACATGTATTTATCACAGCATCCACCTTGGATTGATGTTTTTCCCGTATTGAGGCAGTGGAGTAAAGGCAATTACAATCTGATAAACCATTAACAGTGGTGTTCCTCAGTGTTCTGTCATGTTAACC
>CM035209.1:9057461-9094961 GCA_020233015.1 Callinectes sapidus | reverse complement strand
GATGTATTTATTCTATCTAGTAGACCAGGGTGTGTATGGTTACTCATGTTTATATACAGTACTTGCCTATTCCAAGCTTATGTATACAGCTTGCATATATTAGAGTTGTTTGTCATCATGTCTGTCTGTGTGTGTGTAGTGAGCACCAGCTTAGTTAGAGTGCTACTTCTTGTAAGAAAGAAAGTTAACTGGGGAATCTTTTTTTTCTTTTCTTTTTTTTTGCACTGCTTTTTTAACTCAATAATTCCTGAATTAATTCCACTCTACATATTTCTCCTTCCACTGCATGTGATTGATTGGTGATTGCATGGAAGAAGAAAAAATAATTTGATTGGTAACTTAAAAAGGTGGAGGAACTCATTCATGAACTTTATTACATACAATAGTTCACTTTTTGATCTATTGACATTGTATTATGGTCAGTAGAGAAGGTTTCACATTTTGCTAGGTGTGTGGAACTATGAATAATGACTGCTGGCTGGCTGACTAACATTTTTGTTGTAATATGTAACTAACTGATCATAATAGTAGTGTGTGTGTTTTGTTGGCTGTATGTATGTAGCTGTTTAGTTTTTACTAACACACATTTTCTATGTTTGTAATCATTAATAATAAATACTGCTTGTAATGTAGCATTAGTATTTCTTTACATTGCATCTGCTTCACAAAGGGTCTTTCTTTGTTTGTTTAATTAAGGACTGGGCTTTTTTTGTTGCTTTATTTGATTTGATCGCACACTTTAATAATCACATAATACGTCCGTCATCTTGTGTCTGGTTTTCAGGTTCTTCAGAGGTGTACCATGATAGTGTTGATGGGTGGTGGTGGTGGTGCATGGATGGTATTGTTGGATTGATGATGACTTGTCACTTCCTGCAATGCCTTGGAATTTATTAATCTTAAGAAGTCCTCTTCCTCATCCTTGTATTAGTAGTGGTGGTAGTTAGACTTTAACTTTAAAATCTAGGAGATAAAATATATAGCAAAGGATTTTCTTCAGTAAGCATGTTCAGAGTATTAGGAAATGAACAGTTGGAATTTAAGAGTATGTTTTTCTGGGATATTAATGACTTTCCATCATTGTTTTTTTGTTTGGGTGCTGATTATTGCTGGTTATTGCATTTTGACTTTATTTGTGTATGGTGATCTTTTATTTCTATTGTTGCTCTTGTATAAATGTGACACTAAACTCTTTATATTTCAATTCATTCATTGGTAGTCTTGGCAAGCTTTTTCTTGACATTTCCTGATTGCTATGGTGTTTTGCAAGTGTTTGATGACTTGTTTTATTAATTTCGTTTTTTTTAGTAACTTTTGTGGTATTTCTTGATTTTCTTGGCGTTTCACCAGTGTCAAATGATCTGTTTGCCCTGTTTTGCCTCGTTTCATTCGCTAATTTATGGAGTGTTTTCTTTAATTTGATTTTGATTGATGTTTAAGGTGTTTCTATATGAAATTTTCCACTGTTTATCTCTATTGTTTGCATATGCTACTTGATTTCTAAGCGCATATACTGTGAGAATATTGATTTAGCAAGATACCATTACTGTCTGGCCTTGTTTGCTTGGTTTATTTTTGCTATTTTTCGCTAATTAGCTTTGGTTTTGACAATTAAGGGTGTTTATATGATATTCTTTGCATATAACTTACATGATTTCTTAGCTGTGTGATGAGAAAATAGAAAAATACAATTACTTTTTGGCCTGATTACTGCCTGTAAATAAGCTCTTTCCAGGCCATACATAAGGGGGTGGGGTGGGACCAGCGGTGTCTGCCGAGCCCCAGTGGTGGGTGCGTGAAGGTGTGGGTTGACTAGCTACTTTTAACCTATTGAAAAGCTTCTGCATTTATGGCGTTTTTACAATTCCAGTGGCGTATTAAGACGATTTCTACCGGAAAAAAACGTCTGTTTAAAGTGACTAGTGAGATTTATTGTTCCATTCTTCATTTGTATTGGTTTGTCACCTTTTTGATTTCTTAGTGCATATAGTGTGTGAATAGCAAATTAGCAAGCTAGGACTACTGGTCGTTCCAGGCCGTGACGTCTGCGTTCCTGCCACACGTGAGCAGGAGAGGGTGGGAGGGCCAGTCTGTCTGGCGAGTCCTTGGCTCAGTGTGGTGTGCGGGGAGGTGTGAGCCGGTCTTATCCTATTGAAAAGCCTCTGGATTTATGGCGTTTATACTATTCCAGTGGCGTATTAAGACGATTTTTACCTGGAAAATCATCTTTTTAAAGTCACTAGTGAGATTACACGACTGTTTTAGCATTCTAGTGATTTCTACGTTGACTAGCAGGATTTCACGAGTGCTTTTAAGGACAAAATAAGTGTTCAAGTCATTTTAACACTGGACTAAAGCCGCAAACTGGAATCGCAGGGGCTGCTGGACTACGTTATCAAGGTGACTGCAAGCGCTGTGACACAAACATCACGATGCCAGTGTTTATTTAGGGCAGTCACTCCTATGCGGGAGGTATAACCGCCCACCTCAGACCCAGGCGCCACCCTTGATTCTCATTTCATCGGTCATTTTTACCATTATCACTCATTATTATAAGTCATATTATATATCATCTTGCCACAGTAGGCAGCCATTGTACTAAGCTTGCATATTAGCCATTCAGACATAGCTTTCGTGGTCAAGTTTAAGTTTAGTGATGGTTTAAGTGAGATATGAGGGGGGTTCGGGAGCCAACCCCGGGCCCCCGCCGCCGCAGCCGCCGCCGCCGCCGCCGCCCGCGGCCGCCCACGGCCGCCCACTAGCCGGCTCATATTTAAGGATATTTTCATTTATGCCTGGACTATTTATTTGGGCTCAACAGTAAAATTTAGTGCTTTCTATGAGTACTGTGGGCTGTTTTGAATGTCTGCCATGCGTGTGTGGGCAGGAGATGGCTGTGGTTGGCGTTATTATGATCGTAAATAAGGGCGGCTTTTGGCGCCAAAATAATTGGAACGCCCAAGACCATTCTTTATTTGAGGCAGTATCAAGTTCTTATTAATTGCCAAAGATAGTCTATCTCAAACCATGTTTTGTGCGTAAAGCTCAGTGAAATCAGTGGAGAGTAAAAGTGTTTGCTAGCGCTGTTTAAAGTTGCATTCATAATTTATTTATCAGCCTGTAAATGATTTATTTCTGCCTCTAGATCACTCTGAAGTATTAAGAATAATTAGAAAGAATTACACAAGTGCTTTGAAGTGGTTTTTGGTTCCTTTGAAGTGGTAGTGAGTGAGTATTTAATGAGTTTTAAAAAGGGTCATATTTTTATAAAATACTTTTTTCTAGTGAAAATTCTTTACAATTACTGTTGTTTGGATTTTAATTATGCTTTGGGAAATAGTTAGAGTATTTATGCAGCCGGAATATGTCCATTTTTTTGTTCTAAAAGCGTTTTTTCGAAGGGTCATTTTTAAAATGGTCTCCCCTAAAATACGTACGTAAATATAGACAGTCAACTTAGAGCACGGGGCCTGGCTGTGACGTCATCAGCCGTGACGTCACAATGATGGCCGCCTCCTGCTGCCTTCCCTTTATGAATCTTCCATATATATTATGATTTACTGTGGTTACCGTGTTTGCGTGTGTGTGTGTGTGTGTGTGTGTGTGTGTGTGTGCTTAATCAATAGGCAGGGGATAGATAATACATAGAAATCTCTCGGTATATTGGTTTGCTACAGGACCTACCTCATTCAGATCTGATATCTTGTTGCAGCATAATCTTCGCTTCATTTCTTGTGTTGTAACCGAATCAGCTGTTTTTGTGAATGTATTTAACTGATAAACATTATTAATTTGCGTCTCCTCTCTCCCCAGCGCCTACTCCACCGCCCCTGTTGTTCCCGTTGACTAGCCAGCTTGATGTCTTGATGTCTGCTGGGCCATGGTGAGACAGCCAAGGAAACAAGGTAAACTACTTGTTGCCTTGTTTATTTGTCAATGATTACGTTCTTTTTACTGTCTGACATCTGATTTCCCTAAGGTTTGAGAGTCGGGAGGCGGGAGGGGTCAAGGCCAGGGCAGGGCGGGGGGGGTGTCCTGCGTCGCTAGGTCAAGGTCACGCGGCTCATTATCAAACGCTCTCTTCTCTCTCTCTTCATCGTGAAATTCTCTCTCTCTCTCTCTCTCTCTCTCTCTCTCTCTCTCTCTCTCTCTCTCTCTCTCTCTCTCTCTCTCTCTCTCTCTCTTAGAAAGTACTATTTTGACTACGATATGAGGGAGGGAGGATGGTCAAAAGTGGAGGGAAGGTGGAGGAAACATGGAGGAGGGAGGCGGAGGGCGGGGGCAGTGGTTGGGGGAGTGGCGGCCCTATTCCCCTGGGGGAGGGTGGAGTGCGAGTGTCGGTCGGCCGGTGTTTACTTAGTGATTAATGAACTAGAACACACCACTAACTAAATAAAGGCGGTGTCACACTAGCACTTTTTCCGTCGATTAATGCGATTTCCGTCGACTTTTCATAGTTCCGCCAGGTTATCGTCAATTTTCAGAAAAACGACGGAAAAAGTATTATTTAGTGTGACACCGCCTTAATGTGTATATAGCCCCTGTTCACCCACAGCAGCAGCAGCAGCAAGTAGGTACAGGATGACAGGGGTTATGGCCTCGCTGTCCCGCCGGTGTATAGTGTGTGATGTGGTCTCAGCCCTACCCGAAGATCGGTCAGTATGAGCTCTGAACTCGCCCTGTAGGGAAAGGCTGACTGGCTCACCACCAGGCAACCGCGACAGTGAATTACACACACATATAAAGCGTAGCTATGTATAAGGTGGCGTGGGGAGGTGTGCTGCTTGTTGTCGTCAGAGCTATCTGAACGTTTTTGAGTGGTTAGCGAGGTAGAAGTGCTGCCCTGAAAAGCCGCAGTATCTCGCGGTGGCAAATGAGGATAATAAATAGGCCTGGTCTCGCAGTTGTGAGGACTTAGAAAGCCGCCTTTCTCATTCTGGGCGGATATTGGCTGTGCTGGTCTGAGGGTGGTGGTCGCGGTCTGGATTGTGTTTCATACGTGGACAATAAGAATTTAAAATTGGAGTACTAGCAAAAAATGCCAATTTTTGGAAAGTACTGCATAAGTAGACATTTTGTAAGAACAAATGCAATCTATTTACATGTATTTAGAACCACAGATAACTTTCAAAATGGTAAGTTTTGATGATAATAAGGAAAAATACCCAGAACCGTGGATGAATGAAAACATAAAACAATAGAAAAGAAGGATGATTAAAATAAAAAAAAAGAGAGGAAAAGAAATAAACAAATGAGTATTCGTAAAAAAAAAAAAAAAAAAAGCAACAAAATAGATCAATAAATAATGAGACCTTGTTAGAAAGACACATTTTGCCAGTGGTCGTACAAAACAACTTTAGGTCCGTTGTTTACTATTACCACCTGACCTGGTGTGTGGCTGCTGCCGATTCCCCTGACCTCGTGGCCCCGTGGTGCCCCCAGCTATGTTCGGAGGCGGTGAGGACGCGGCGCACCCTGGGGCCCTGCGTGCTGCCTTCCCTGTGGCAGAGAACGGCACGGAGGACAAATACTACAAGAAATACAACGCCATTTTGCGGCGGTGCAGCGGCGTGCAGAAGGTGGTGGCGGTGGTGGTGTTGGTAGTTGTTAGGTAGAGTTGGGGGAGGAGAGGGATATTACTTTTTTGGTGTTGTTGAGTGGTTGTGGGTATTTGAAGGGGTTTAGCGTGGTGGTGGTGGTGGCTGGAGAGTACATTATTTGGTGTAGCAAAGGTGTTTCTTTATTCTATTGATTTAATTACTTATTAATTTTATTTATTTGTGTATTTTGGGCTGGTGTGTATTTGGTTGGCCCTGGAGCTCCCCTTAAGGACACTAATGAACCCTTACCTAATGTAACTGGCAGACCTTGGCCCTGTGTGGACATTGTTTACGTTTGGTTGATCAGCCCTACTAAAGTCAGGTATTTTCAAGTGTTCTTCATACTAAAAGCTTCACACCATTTAATTTTATACCTTATTTCACAACGGTCACTGTTACTTAGCTGCCCACCAACATCTACCTGTGTAATTGCTTCCTCCCTGTTTGTCAGAATGAAATCTAGAATACTACTACTTACCTGTGTGGGTTTTAAGATTATCCATTTAAAAAAAGTCATCCTAGGTTACCTTAAGAAATTCTTCTGCTGCTTCACTGTTGCACACCACCAAACTCCAGTCAGCCTTCCGGTGATTGAAATGACCCACAACACACACATATATACCCGAGTGTACCAGGCTGCTCTATTCATTTCCTACCATTAGGCGTAAGTGGCAGTGTTGAGTGTAAGTTTGGTGGTGATAGTGATGGCAGTAGTGGTAGTGAATCCGGTGTTGCTTGCAGTTTTGTGTGTTACTGGTCTTAATCCCTTCAGTACTATGATGCATTTTCATATTCATTCTGGTTACCATTGGGTGATTTTATACAGCTTCAGAGACTTGTGTTAGGATCAGAATGGTACAGACTCTGGCTATTAATCTTCTGACTTCCAAAGATCCTTCCTAAAGTTAATAAAATTGTCTGATCATATCCAAAACCTATGGTAAAAATGCATCCCAGTGCTAAAGGGGTTAAAATGTAGGAGTTAGGTGGGGAAGCTGGGATAAATATTTTACCAAACATCATCTTGGTAAATGTTAATGTGAAAGTTATAGTATTTATTTGTTTTTATTATATACCTATTTATTTACATATTTTTTGGGGGGAGTGGCAGCTTTTGTCAATAAAAAAAAACCATATGTTTGTGGGAAATTTTCAGTTATCTATGTGTTTATTCTATACTTTAAATGAATCTGTTATCACTTTCCTTTTCAGAGTGAGAATGATGTATATATGTGTAGGTGTGTGGTGGTGCTTTGTCTGGGTGGGCCACTTGTGATACTGCCAGCCCTGTGTTAAAATGAAAAATGTAAAGAGACTTCTGTTAACTCCTTTAATACTGGGACCCTTTTTTCATATTTATTCTACTTATTATTTATTGATTTTATATATCAGAAACTTATGTAGGTAATGAAACAGTGAAGATTCTGGCAATTAATCTTCTTATTGTCCTAGACCTTTCCTTGTCAACAAAATCATCTAATCACACCCAAAACTCATGATAAAAATGTGTCCCAGTATTGAAGGGGTTAATATTTTTTCCCTTTAATGTGGAAAGAAGCAAATGATATCTTTTTATTAATTAATTGTCACCCTTAAGGTGTGAAGAAGAGGAACTAATGTCCTTGTGCTTGTCAGGAGAATGAGATGCTGGTAAACCGAGTACATCTGGTGAAGAAGATGGTGCAGCGCCTCAGGAGGGAACGCAGGTGTGTGTGTGTGTGTGTGTATTTACCTGGTGGTATTTACCTAGTTGTGCCTTATGGGAGAGGAGCTATGCTCGTACTGTCCTGTCTCCATAACTACTTTCATCGAACACTTTCTTAAAGCTTTGAATCTTCTTCGAGAGATTGGCAAGCAGTACATTCCCTCAGCCAGCCAACTGTTTCCCTTCACATAATCCCTTTTCAACACCCTCAGGTACTTAATGGAGGAGCTGGACAGACGTGGGGACAACTACCGGTCCTTGCCACTCACTATTGCTATCGAGGAAGATGAGAAGTCCTTTGCTCTTCCACAGGTGAGTGTCTGGTGCGCTGTGGTTGTGGTGTAAAGCGTGTGATGTGCTATGACTAGTGTGTGTGTGTGTGTGTGTGGTGGGCTATACTAATGTGGTGAGCTGGTTTGCCATGGTTAGGCTGATGTATGTTGGGTGTATTTTACAGGTTACTGTGTGTGATCTTTTAGTCCATAGTCCACTAATTCTAAGATGTTTTCTTACATTACAAGATGCCTAAAGATCTTATAGATATCAACCATTTAGGGGTTGTTGGAGTGCTATGGGCTAGTGACTTTCAGAGTGGGTCTAGTAGCAGATGGTGAACATGACTCGTGCAGAGAGCTACGACCAAAGAGGCCTGCCCAGAAGTCCTTCATTCCCCGGGGGATGATTGATGGGCCATCGGGAATACCCGTTATAACTTCCTTGATGGCCCGGCCTCTTTCATTGCTCCACAGTCCTTGAATTCTTCGAAATTGCCTTTTCCTCTTGGCTTTCTTATTTTGGCTCGCCAGGTTGCCCACTCCCAGTGGCCTGTAGGCATATGCACGAGGTGGGCACCAAAGATCAACTAGTGCCTCTACCTCCTCTATGCGGGAGGGAACAGTAAGGCCGAGGGCCATTGGTATTTCTTGCACACAAGTGCAAACAACATCCTTGGCCATATTGTGGGTTGGCGGCTCAAGGTTGGAGGGGCCGGCAGAGCTGTTTGCTGACAAAGGCGAGGCTGGGGCCACAGCGGCCAGCACAGACATACCATCACGAGTCTCTAAGGCATTGAGACGGTCCTTATAGGACCACATCCTGCGAGCTCCCTTGATGGCCTCGACGGACTGATGGGGGAGTGCCCGCTTCCTGATTTCCTGGTTGATAGATCGTAGTCCAGGGTTTTGAGACTCAAAGGTGGCCATCATAGCCAGCTCCCTCGGGTCCCACCTCACATTGCGGCATGCAGCGCTAAGAGCCTCCATCTCTTCCCTATGAAACACATCAGGATACTGCGACCTTTCATGGACGTGTCTCCCGCGATAATTCACGAAAGACTTGCGGCATATGGGGCAGGTGGGACTATTGTCCCCTCCTCTGCCTTCCACCGACACGGGTCTGCGATTGTGCAGAACCAAAGTGTGTATGAAGACTTTGGGTGGCTCGATTGCACTGTTCTTGCAGTGGAGGGAAAGTGTTTGCCACAGGTTAATTTACAGATCTATTCTGCAAGTTAATCTGCCTGGCTTGAGGCCACGTGGAGGCCCCTTTTCCCTTTAACTAGTTCGTATACAAATCGAAAACAGATCTAACTGTAAGACTAGTATCCATCTGTGACACTAGTTACTGTCTTTTGAATGTAGTTCCTGAAAAGAAATGCACTGTAAAACATCCTAAAGTCTAGAATAAATATTTTTGTGCTTTTCATTTGGCAAGGTTTGGTATTGGTCCAGCTTGCTCTAGATCATTAAAGTGTAAGAAAATAAAAGCTATTAGAAGCCATCAAGTCTATATGTGGCAGTTGCTATACCAGACAGTTTATCTAATATTTGTGAATCTTCCTAATGACTCGGTACGAAAGTCCTCTGTCTTGTGTTGTGTTGATCAGTTCTTTATCTTTTGTCTTCCTGTGGTGGTGGTGGTGGTGGTGGTGATGGTGTGAAGCAGACCTCCAGCCTTCCAGCACTGGGGCGGCCGAGGAGCTCCGGGTCGTCCCTCAACAGCCGGAGACAGGTGAGCGGTAGGTAGTGAGGCGGCAGGAAGGATGGGTGTCAAGGTAGAGTGTTTCGGTGACACCATCATTGTAAGGCTTGCTAGTCAGTCTACTTTGTCATCAGTTTTGTTGTGATGTGATGGCAGTTGGGAAGAAGTGAAGGCACAGTTTTTGTCACACATTGCAGTAGGTGTGGTGACAGTGGTGCTGCAGATGTTTACTCTGCATTTCTCAAAATAACATAATAACGTCCAAGTGTTAATGGTGTATTGAGGGAGCTCAGTGTTGCAATAACCAACGTCTTACCACCACACTAACCACTCCTGCCCCCACAGCCACAGATCAAGAGGGAGAGAGTGGAGCGCGACACACCTGCCCCTAACCCCAAGCGTCCCAGCAATGCCTTCCTGCATTTCTGTCAGGAGCAGCGCGAGACGGCCACGGCCCACTACCTCCACCAGACTGGCCGCATGCCAGACAAGAAGCAGCTCACCAGACAGCTTGCTTCACGCTGGAATGCTCTCCCTGATGATGACAAGAAGGTGAGTGTTGGATTCTGTCAGCATTACTCTTCACCTGCTGCTTGTGTCACTCTGGAATAACTCATTTCTAAGGAGACAGAGGTTAAGGGTTGTCATTCTGATCTTAATTCCTTCCTCTAACTGTTGGGGAAAACAGGAATGTAACTTTGTTTCAATAATGTTCTTTAGAGGGATGTCTACCAGGTCTGTAGATCAATAATAGGTTTTCCTCCATTAGATTACATAACAGCTACACTCAACCCCCAGCTATCACGGGTTTCTCTATCGCATTACAAAGCTATTGCGGGAACACAAAAAGACACGTTTAAATGGCTAATGCGCATCTCAATTGGAGCTATCACAACTCGAGAAAGAGTCTATCCAGATGGCTTCATCATACTGCCTGGCCAGACTCACTCACTGATTGGCTGAGTTTGAGTGATATATTTGGCTGTGATTGGCTGTGAACACACTCTTGCTACCCTCTCAATTCAGTAGACTAGATCAGCATGTGTTAGTAGCAGCAGTGAGAGTGATATTCATGGTCACACATGCATTATTTTGGAATAATGCCCACTATTCTCCCTCCTGACCACCCAGGGGGGTCCCTACCACCCAACCTGACCCAGTCAAAGGCAACAGTAGTACCAGGTTAAGAAATTAAGAAGAGGAAGAATGTTACATACGCAATGAACGGGAGATAGCAAAATTAGTTGAAAGGACAAAGTAAAAGTTCTGTGGGGGCTAAGTTTGGTATCAAGAAGTCTACAGTGAGGGGTATTTACTGAAAGTAAACTTAAGTAAATACTTAAGTCTTTTGTTATGTCTATTTTTTATGCATTTCATGTCTGTTTACTTTTACATATACTATCAAAATGTGAACGATATCTATAAATTATGATGAGACGACAGGAAAACAAGGTGCCAATATGTTAATCATGTTGCCACTCTGGTGGCCCATGACCAATTTGATTTTTTTTCCATTACTTCTTACCAATGGCAATCATGTTTTTAGCTATTGTGGCAATGTTAAGGGTCAAATTTGTCGCGATAGCTGGGGGTACTTAACCCCAACACATAACGGTATTGGTGTATGTGAGTGAGTGATGTGTGTGTATGTGTAGACAAAAACATTACCATAATTCAATGTTACTTTTTGTACTGGAGACCTGTTTATGTGGACAATACATGTACTCATAGTAATTATTTACACTACTGAAAAGTTCTTACATTTTCATGCGCCAAGGATTAGCCAGAGGTTAGTATGTCCCCAGCAGCCCAGTTTGTCAGTGTGAGCCTTGGTGTGTTGCTGTAAGGGGGGGTGGGGGGTGGGGGAAGCTAGGATATACCTGGTGGGGCATCCTTGGTGGTTGGTGGGTGGTGGCAAGCATTCAACCGCCTGATAGATGTTATATCAGATGGAATTTTGGTGTTCTGCTGTAGAATATGCATGCTATTTTATTTGTCTTCCTCCTTTTTCTTTGGTAACCCCTTCAATTTCTAGCAATAGAATAATACATACTTCATGAGTGGAGATGGTAGGAAAGCCCATTGAAAATGTTGTTATTTGAAATCTTGTACATTATGACAAATTGTCATCTTTGCACAGATTGCAACTGACATGATTACTTCATGTGCCTCTTGGTACTTGATCATCATCATCATCATCATCATGTCTATAGTGGAACTTGGGATGACAAAATGGTAGTACTACTGTATTAGCCCAAGTTTCCCTACTGACCACTCCACTCACCTTTTGTGTTCAGCATTTCTCACTACGTTTGCTATTTCCTACTTTTATTAATTACATTTGTATTATCAGGTTTCTATATTTACTTTTCTATCACTAGATCCATATATTTTGAGTCTCTTCTGAATTGTCTCAGAGTGCATTAAATTTTTTGTCCTGCAGATGTATGTTGAGAAATATGAGAGGGACAAAGAAAGATTTTCTGGAGACAAGATGGCATGAGGGCAGGACATCCAGGTAACAATACATTTAGTGGTGATGGTAACTACAGATCTCTTTGGTGAATATTTATTCTTATGTACATTCATCTACAGACAGACACAGCATCGCCTACAAGGGAGTAACTTGTTAATTGGGAATTGAGCTGAATGTAGAGTAATACTTTGATTCCTCAATGTACAAACAAAATATACAGACAAAGTAAAGCTTTCTTCTATAAACATTCTTTTCTTCGGCACAAAAATCTTCCCTTCAGTAACCCTCCAGTCCCTGCAGGTGCCTCATTGCTGATGTGGCTCTGGTGACACCACACTTCCTGCTGACACAGTGAGGAGGTGTGGTGGCGGTGATGACGCTCACTGTTTACTCTTGAAGGAGATGCTTGGTCACTTCCTCATGTGGCCGGTGCAGTGTGGGGTTGTTGGCCATACTGGTGATGCACCTTTACTTTGTGCAGTCAAGCCTCTCACTACAGACTGGCTCGCTGGCCTCTCGCGTTCACAGCCGCGTACGTTGCCCACTTTCCGTGTTCTTTGCCGCAAGAGTATTAATGTACAAGGTTTTTTGTATATATGTAAGTATTCATTTATTTGTACATAACCTCATTGGTACATTTACAGAGAACTGACCAAAAGAATTCCATAATATCATCAAAGCAAGGACAGGTATCAGTATATCATCTAGGTAGGATGAGTATTACGTAGTGTAATGTTAATTGTCAATTGAGACAGGAAGGGAGGGACATCAATCTGTACTTATCACCTGTTACCAAATTGTGCATGAATTATTCAGTAAGAATTTAGTGTACTAAGCCACAGGAATTACCTGATGTAATCTGGAGAGTGATTTCTAGGTAAACTAATTTTTCTTCCATGGACGACTGGCAGGAATAGCAGTGCACAACACTGCACTGCTGGAATATTTTAGGTCATTACACTTACGACACACTCGGCTATATCAAAATAGATGCTTCAATGCATAATCAAAGCTGGCCAAGGAATGTTCAAATAGCAAAACCCTAAGTACTATATTAGAGTAATGTAAACTAACTTACCTTTACATAGCACCACACTAAACTATAGATAAGCATCAGTACAATTTTGCAATTTTCTCCATTAAGAATATTAAAAGCATATGTTTTCTAATGGAATTCTTTGGGTCTGTTTTCAGAAAAAAATTGCCTTGATGAATAATACAGTTGCTCACTTTTGGACATAATGTATCCTAAAATTGCATCTAATAACATTATAGATTCTGACCACATCCTATGGCTGGCAAAACTCCTCTTTCATTTTTATGGGAGTGACATAGTAAACTTAATGTAGTCCTACCCTGCTCCACTACAACAAACAGACAAAGACATAAGACGAGATAAGCCTGTGACAAGACAAGGCAGGCAGGTAGGGAGGAAGGAAGGAAAGAGACAAAAGATTAGGCCCTGTTCACAAGAGCGACTTCTGTCGTGCGACAGCAGACACGCGACAGCATTTACTATGCTAAACTATGGAGCTGTTCACACATAACTTCTGCGACTGCAGCGCGGCAGCGACTCACCAACAACAGGAAATTCCTTTTCCTGTCGCTGCGACAGCAGCAGAGTATGTGGCATTGCCATTGGCTGTATGCCAACCAATGAGAGGAGACTGGGCACTCGCTCCACGTAGAGTCAGTGTGAAGAAAGTTTTTTTGAATTTCCTGTTGTTGGTGAGTCGCTGCCGCACCACAGCTGTAGAAGGTACGTGTGAACAGCTCCATAGCTTAGCATAGTAAATGCTGTCGCGCAACAGGAGTTGCTCGTATGAACAGGGCCTTAGTGGACGTTCCTTGATCTCACTCAGGCAGCACCAGCACTCCTATAAAGCTAGAACAGCAAGACTGTGGAACTCTTTCACGGCAGCCACAAGTGACACACAAAGAATGACACTGCAACAAGTGAAAGTGGCACGCCACAGGTGGCAAAAAATACAAACCCCTACAATCCTTCTGTGATAGCTTTAAGTAATGTGATGCATTTATGTACTATGTGATAGCTATAAGTTATTTTTAGTATTTCAATTCGTAAAAGGTTTTTAAAATAGGAACACCAAAAAACATTTAAATGAAAAAAGAGAGAGTGTGTAGAGCAATGGCAGTTCCAGGAAATTTTTGTTGTGGGGGCTGGGGTAAAATGTAGAGGGGCTTCATTGTGTCATCAAAGTGGAGTATTGATGGTAAATTGTAATGTATAAATACGAAGGTACAATACTGGGGAAGCTGATGGGGGGCTCGGCTCATTATTGTGGGACTCAAACCCTTTGGCACCACCACTGGAATAGTTTTATGTGAAAGGTTGTGTGTAGTGAGCGAAAGATTGGTTCATACACTTCAGAGAAACTTCCTGCAGAAAGTGTGCATGTTTGTTATTTGTCTGGCCATCCATGGAAGCGTTGAAGTCTCTGTATCTCACGTTTGAGGCTGTGGCCACACAGAAGTGAGAATGACCAAATATTTCAGCAGTTTGAGGAAGGAGTTCCAAGACAATGAGTCTCCCCAATATACAGGATGTAACATGAGTTTCTGTGAATACTATCACAGGTGTGCGTACAGTAAAGGTTATATTCTAAGTGGGAAATGTTCTATGCACATCAACATTGAGGTGTTGCTTAGCAGTGGCATAGGAAAACCCCATTTTTCTTGTCATGCTTGTATTTCATGCCACGGCTAAACAACACCTCAAAAGGTATACAAGCATAAAACATTTTCAACTTAAAACCTGTAAGCACATAGAAACTTTTGTAGACCCGGTACATATATGTTGTTAGGTATAGTATTGATTGCAAAGGTATCAACCAAAATTACCTGTTTAGTGTACTGATGAAGCTTAGGGAGATAATACCATTAACTTAATGTGTCTGTGGGTCTCAGTGCCAAGATATGTCCCACCTCAAACAGCTTATGGTGTGGCAACAATCTTTTGTCACTGGTCAGCAAATAAGACAAACAAACATTCAGAGCCTAAATGAGACAAATCCTGCAAGTGACAGCTTCCATAAAACCATAACAGGTGTCATCTGTCATGGGATGAGGTCAGAATCTGTGCACTCAGGCTTACAGGCACACTGGTGGAGTCTCACCTTCTAGCCTGTAGGTTGTGCCGGAATTACAATATTATCTTTGATCACTCCCACCACTCATTATCTGTACCCCATGCAGTGATCAAGGGGAAGCTCAGCATAACTATGTATTACGCTAATGACAAACAGACATCATGTGCTTCCTTTATGCCATAATTCTCTATGACCAATTACAACTGTAAACATTGTTTAAGTCATACTTTAAAAAAATAAACAAATGGTAAAAATTAAAAATGTTCCATATCTTTTAGTAAAGAGAGCCTTTTTTAAGTGTGCATTACTACTGAAGGTACAATTGTGTCAGGCATCCCTCACCCCCCCCCCCTGCATAGAGGCAACAGTGGTAGTGGTGGTGGTGGTGGTGGCATATTAATATGTTCACCTAACCAAGACACATCAACATCAATCAGCCTTTGGTTCAATACGTAATCGCTGGGACATCCAATGTTTGGTTGGCTTCAGTCGTGACACCGAGAGGCTTGACTCCATATTGCACACATAACTGATTCACAAGCTACATTTGTTCTCTGAATTTTAAAACTTACAATTAGCATTGTCATGTATTAAAAAGTTGTTTTTACCCATTTTATCACTACATACATTTAAAATTTTAAAAGAAAACAAAACTCCAAAGTTGAAGCAGCAACAAAAAACAATACTGCACGAGTCAAATATCGCAAAGAGAGAGCATCACTGGAAGGGAGGGAGACAACTAGAGACTTTTGTCATGTCATGTCATGTCATTTCATGTTCGTATGTATAAAAATTTAAAAGTACACCACACAGCGGTGCTGATATAAGCAGAAAAGTTCTCTAGTTGCTCACACTGGGTAAGATGGATCAACTTTTCAATAAACTTAACAAGGGAACAGAAAGACTGGCAGGTCTTTCTTCATAATACAGGTGGATGTGTTCAGTGTAAGTACGATGCCAGGACTGCCAGATCCAGATGAAAATATAAAACATGACTAAAGGAACACCTGACAAGTATACGTACACATAAACAAACACATACACACATACACACGCACGCACACACATACAAACATGCCGTGGTCGGCAGTATAAAACCTAAATTAGGAATGATAAGAGACATGAGCAAAATGAATCATGGTGAATGAAATGTAAAAGAATGAATAAAAATACAAGCAATGATGTATGACAAATTCACAGCTCACAAACAGCACAGTCTGTTGGCTGAGGATGATTTGAATAAAAAACAATAGCCTTTGGCTTAGAAGGGGAAGCAAAGGAAGCACGAGAGTTCCTCCAACACCTCCAGTACCCCGGCAGGCCACAGGGAGGAATCCTTCTGAAACACGGGGACAAGGTACCAGACGAACCACCGCCAGCGAGGTGGTGGGGATGAGGACTTACCTGTGTGGTGCAACCTTAATGAATAATGGAAGATGCAAAATAGTGTCTGTTTAGTATTCCAGAAACTGTTGGCTGTGGCCATACTGGGCAGTACTGGGGAGAGGGAGGAAGGGAGGGAGGGGGCCATCATACTGGAGTCTGGTTGCGGGGAGACAGGGGGGTGTGGCGGCCTTGGTAAAACTGGAGCAGTCTCTCCACTGTGATGGCAACACGCACCGTTCCTCGCTCTTCCAAAATATCATGAGCTGTGCATGTGTAGTCCTGGAAATAAAAGTAATGTGACAGCCATGCGCTATACTACAAAAGTGATCATGAACACAAGAAGCTCATGCTACTGCTGAACCTGCAAGTGTACACGAAGAGCAGAGGAAGATACAGTTTGAGACAATTTGCTGACAGGCTGTGTAGATATATAGGCAGTCAGAATGAAGGAAAGCTACACAAAGTACTAACCTTTCTTTAACCTTGGCAGAAAATGCAACCACAAAGTAAAATTTAAATCATAGACTTATGCATAGTTAGAAACATTTATTGAATGCAATGAGGCAGTCAAAACAATAACTGAATGCATTGAGGTATTAAGTTAAAATGTCAGGTAACTAACTAAAAATCTGTTCAGGTTTTCTCCTAAAAGGATAACTTCAATTCAAAACTGTCTGGACTGGCTAAAAATGTATGACACTGAATGGCAATACATGCAACTTTGCAAACCAAATGAATAAATAATAGAATCATTGTTACAATACATCAGCCTCACTCAATAATACTGAGAACAACACTGCCAACACTGGGGAATGGAAGCATGGTGTGCTGTGGGACTCAGGGTTGTGTAAACAATTATTAGAGTTGCTCATGTGTAAAAATCTTTTGAGTGTAAAGAAAAAGAAATTTACTCATGTTTACAGAAATTCATTTAGCCATATTAAGGAAAATAATTTTAAACCTGCAAGAACAACCAGGGACAGAAATCTTTCAGAATCATATTTAGACGTGAGTAACTGGATGCTACATCTAGAGGGAAGAATGAAGGAAGGCGTTACCCCAGCAGAGAAACATCACACACACTGGTAAGGAGGAGGAGGCAGCCTCAGGGATCCAGCAACTCAGCCACCCACACTGTCAGTAAGCAGAGTCACTCAACAGTCAAGAGTGGCAGGGTTGGTGGATACCCTGACCAGCTTTGCATCTCACCAGCCCAGTGACTATGAAGCAAATAAGGCATTAGGGCTATAATGTTTTCAATACACAAACACAACATAGTAACATAATACACAAAACTGCCCAACTAGCTGCTAAAATTATATATGCTGCATAAAAAATATACTCAAGATTAATATTAACCAAGGAACATCAGAGGTTATTGATATATAAAATTATCACTGGTACTTACTCTGGGTTGGCCTTATCAAAAGCTACAACTTGTACACACAGAACAAAGGAATCTTATCATGGTTAAGCCACAACTTTTGATAAACTCTTAAGGCTTGTCTTTTATGGTTATACAGGACTCAAGGTGACACATGACACACACACACACACACACATACGTCGGGTGCACGCACATGAGCACACCTTGGGATGGGATATACTACTGCCATAAAGCCTCAATTTAATTTATAAATTGGAATTAGATAAAAAAAACTTTAAAATAATTATAAATAAATGAATACATAATACTGTTTTGACTTTGACCATGGAACATAAGCTGCTGATTCTGATAACCACACTCCACCCTATCTGTCCTCCTACACTTCAAAGTACTTATGTATTGCAAACAAAATACAATTTGTATTCCTAGTTTCCTGAAACAATCTAACATTACTGAGCTGCTCAAATTAAATGCAGTGAATTCCTTATTTCAGTAGTCAATCAATTTACTGAGTTGCTCTTCCTCCTCGCACGAAAAAGGTTCGAGTGAACTGAAGGTTTTGATCATTGATAAAATAACTGGTTTGTTCCACCCATGCAACACCACTCCTTTCTACGCTCACCACCACACACCAGGACACAACACAAATGGCCTTGCATCTCTTCAGGATGTGGGGTGGATCTGCACGACTAACACCACCAGACCAACACCCGTCAAAACCTACCAGTTAATTGAGCTGTCAGTGACTATTATCACGAGGATTTGCAGTCTTTCTGGGCCACACACAAAAGCAGTACAGCCATGTGTGTGTATGTGTGCACTAAAAAAACAACAGGAATAACAAAATTCAAGCCCTGTTGTCTAGTTTCGTTCTACAACTGTAACTAACCATGGAATTCAGAGTCAGTGCTACAAGGAAGGCTCTGAGTAAGTACACTTGGATCACACATACAAAAGTTCTGGAAAGGGTGAGTGAAGCCTCATACTGCACACTGCTTCAAGAGGGTGGTGCAGTCAGGCATTGAGGCTCTTGAAGCACCTTTCTGGATATTATATTAAGGTCTCACAGGTCTAGAACTCATCCCTAAGTCACCCTAGTCTGTGGCACGTGCAGCCAGACTCTCACTCTCTATCACAGGATGTTCTGGGCTGCAGGTGCCACACAAATAATCCCCAGATATACATGAACGGGACAAGACCAAGAGACTACGACCATCCCTGTAATATTAATTGGCTTTGTGGTTCCCTACACACAGAGGGATGGGAACTCAGTGCATCAGTGTATGAGACGAAGCTCCTCTTCACCTGCCAGACTGCCAAGGATTTGTTTACACTACCTGTGCCTCTCTTTTGGGGGTGGCAGGGTCACTTGGCAGTCATGAGGTGAAAGACTAGACTCTATTCCTCATATCTCAGGTTCCCTCAGTAGTATTTGGTGAACACTTCATCAGGAGGGTAGTGTTTGACTGCTAAGTGTGTGTAGTGGTGATGAAGTGTTCTGTTGCTTCCTCACTCTTTTCTTATGGCACGACACACCAGCACACACACACTAACCAGGAGTCTAAAAACAGTTTTCTTGACCTGACAATGTCAGTCATTAGTAATCAACATTTCTACGTATCTTTCATGTAAGTTGAACTTTATAATGGTCTTTTATTAAGTGTTTGAGCAGTGATAAAGCTCCAAGCAGGGCTTTCTCTGTCAACTATATTATGATACTTTGAGTCACTCGGTCTTGTTGACACTGAGGATATTTCAAGTGACAATACTTCTGGAAGGTTTGGGTGTGTGCTGGTGTATGCTGGTGTGTGAGGGCCTGTGGAGTCACCAGCATGGCTCAGTGCCACAGGACACAGACAATATAGTATAAGCAAGAAGCATAGCCTAAGAATTCACAGATCTGATCATATCACAATGGTGTGGCTGACTTGTGGTTCCAGCAAGGACAGAACAAGCACTCCGGCTGTGGTGCTGTGTGACTGGCGCCAGCACTGCTATACTAAGTTACGGAGTTGATCACAAGCATTAGCACATCCAAACCAAACCTCTAATGAAGCGGCAAGATCAAAATAATAAGGAAGCCGTTCTGTCCTGCTTGACGTAGTTTAAAAAAATGCCCTTATCCTCCTCTACTGCATAAACTTAACCATACAAGCACACACAAAAATATAAAACCATATATGTAATCAATTTTCATAATATACCTAAGCATCTATAGCTGTACTAGTAAGTAATAAGTAGTTGGATTATATATCTTATCTAATGGAATGTTGCAAACTGAGAGTACAACAGCTTTGATTCTCTCACTACACAAGTTACCTGTCACACACACACACACACACACACACACACCACGTCAGCCTCTCCCCCCTGGTGACCCATCTATGGCTGGCTGGCTGTATGGTGTCCAGCCCTGCCCATGGCCCCAATTTCCAGTGGAGTGTGTAGCAATGGGGAGCAGGAGTCTTCAGTGCACCACAACCCATAAATATGTGCCTTCTTCTGTGCCTTATTTGTCAGTGTGTGTGTGTGTGTGTGTGTGTGTGTGTGTGTGTGTGTTGGTGGGGAGAGTGATGGGAAGATAATATGAAAGGAAGTAGAGGAATCATGTTGTGTGATGGATGATGACATGTGCTAAGTATAAGAAGTGTATAGGCCCCTAAATCACAGTCATAGGAAGTCCTTACCAACAAAAACATGCACTCATACTTAAACTAACCTTCACACAAACAACAACAACAATAATAATAATAATAATAATAATAATAATAATAATAATAATAATAATAATAATAATGTCCTAGCAGGAATATGCAGGCACTACACAGGTGATGGAAGGCAATAAGAGATACACAGGTCAGTCAGACCTTAGGCAAGATGCAAGGCTGAGGTGTGAAGGTGATCTGGCAAGACTGCAAAACTTCAGGCCTTTATACAAAATTTATCTCTACAAACTTATATTATCAATAAACAATTTCTCTCTCTCTCTCTCTCTCTCTCTCTCTCTCTCTCTCTCTCTCTCTCTCTCTCTCTCATTACTATGCTATGGGGTTGTGCATTAGGTAGGGTGGCTAAGTTTTGATGAGGTCAGGTTATCATCGCTGAGAGGAAGCAGCAGGGCATGGGATGGAGGAACAACTTGGTAAGGGAGAGGCAGGAAAAACAAGACATGGATCGTGAAGACTGTCATGAAAGAGAAGGGCTAACAGAAGAGATTGGAGTGAGTAGAGGACTGAGGCAAAGTGATGAAAATACAAATCTTGAGGAAGGAATAGGACTGTAAATGAAGGAAGAGGCAGTAGGGAGAAAGGACAAAAGTAAGAGGCTTATAAACGAGGGAAGGATGAAAGAGGACTTGGGCTACAAGAATCAAGTACAGGAAGGAAGCACACTGGTGAACGAAGAGGGAGGACATCAAGAGGAGCAAATTGAAAGGCAGACCTAAGCTACAAGAATAGCCTCAGCACAGGCACAAGTCCCACACCACTACACAGAGGCAGCACTACAGGTGTGGGGGCTGCCCCACTACAGTTTCTATGAACAGGTGATCTTCAGTGAATTTCTTACTTCACAAAAAAAAATTACCAGGTACTCGTGCTAAAATGTTCATTAATGGGTGTTACTCAAAGTTTATCTGTTCGCTTTGTATTGGGTTCTAATCTAAAATGTGTTTGATTATTAATTTTTTCCTTTATTTATTTTTTTGTGTCATGATTAAAAAACTCATTTTATGAGTTATTTTTCAGTCTAAAATTGTCTGATTTAAAATGTGCATTTATATAAAAAAACGTAAATATTTATTTATAAACTTTTTGTGAGTCAAAATTCATGATATTAAAAGAAGGCAAAATGTTTCTCAGCTTAAATATTCTGGTACTGTTACAAAGTTCTTACATTTGTACCGCAGAGATGGGTCAGGAAACACTCGCACAAAACCTGTTCACTGCGGGAAATGTCCCATGTGGCTGACTAACTTACTAAGACACCACATGACCCCACTACTCCCAAAACTACTGTTACATACACACACACACACACACACACACACACACACACACACACACACACACACACACAAACATACAAACATGCACCTACTCCCTGCTCTCTGTCTCTCTGACAGAAGTGGCTGTTTTCATGTTTACTGTATAAAAATAGTGGTGACACCAAGTGACTATGTATATGTATCTGTGTGTGTGTGTGTGTGTGTGTGTGTGTGTGTGTGTAGAAGAATGAGACATGGTAGGAAGGCGAGGGGGAGTGAAGGAGTGAGAACAAGGCACTAATCATGACGGGTCTCGGCGGCAACGACAAGGAAGGAGGCAAAACACGGGAACACAACAACAGGAGCCAATGTGATGAAGGGAGGGAGCGGTGTGTTGAGACGGATGGTGTGAAACGGCCCAGTGTGGCCAGTACAGACTCTCCTCCCCACGGCCACCACCGCCACCAGGACCCAGTTGCCAGGGCACCAGTCATTGGGCCACCACAGCCACAGCCACAGCACGACCCCCAGCGTTCCCATGACTAGTAACGTTAAATAAGCATGGCGGGCAATGTGTGGGAGGCTGCAAGGCGCTGTGGCTGTGGCTGCTACTCGTCAGGGGGAGGGTACCAGGTGAGTAACACAAGGGTGGCCAGGAATATACACAGCAGCACACGGGACAGAGTGTGGTGGTCACGGACGCCAAGCTCCTCCTTCCTGGGGTCCCCCGTGGGTCCCCCAGGAGCGGGGGCCAGGCACACACCAGGGCAGGGATGATCCGGGGCCGCCCCATTGGACTTGCTCACTAACAGGGACTCAGAAGGGTCGACAAGGAAGCGGACAGTTGTTAGCACGCGCTCTGGGTCAAAGTGTGTTACGATATCGTCGCATGCACACACACGCGCCTGGAAAGAGACACCAGCGCGGGGTGAGACGGGGACTGGGGCCGAGCCTGCCTCCATGAGGGTCCTCCTTGCCTCCCCAGCCCCAGTCACCTGTGAGGGGTGCCCACCTGTCCCTCCCTCAGCCCTGCTCCACACCATGCTGCAGCCACCACACCATCACCACCACCACCACTACCATCACCACTGCTGCAGCCCAACACTTGGTAGCTCATGCACTGGCTTTGTTTAGGGGTTTAGCACTTCACATCTGAGGATTTAATGTATTACTGAACATTAGTGGTTTATGGGAGGCTGTGAGTCCCGGCGGGAGGCAAGAGTTCCCCCATGCGCTACACTACCCCCTCCCATCCCATCCCGTCCCTCACCCCACCCTGCAGTGCAGGACCAAGCAGGACACAACAAAACATAACAAGCGGCATTATTAACTTAAAGAGGGTTAACCAAAAACTAACAAATCATCGGCCATGCACGAGCTGGGAAGAAAAGAAACACTAGAACAGAGTGACTACAGCACAGTGCCACCACTACCACCCGAGACACACACACGCTCACAACGCCAGACAGTGAGGAGGATGACAGGGAGGGGAGAGAGAGAGAGAGACACCATTCTGAGTCCCGTGAGAGCGCCAACAAGGCCACCGACACTGAGCCCTCGGGAGTGCTGTGTTCCTCAGCCTGCCTGTGTGCTGCTCACACCACAGCACCACAGGGAGGGCCAAGGGTAGGGGCACTTTTTGTCGTGGAGAGAAGTGGGAGTACTCAAAGTGGTGAGGAGAGACTGAGGATGTGAGGCTGTGCTGGGTGGCAATGTTAAGATGTAAGAACATAATATGTAGTTCAGGACAAAAGTAGTGGAAGGGATGGGAGGTGAAAGCAGGTTTAGCAGTGAACTGATGAGATGTGAGGACACTCAGTGGTGGTAGAGAGAAGGAACCTTGACGATGGAAGGATGTGGAGGTAGAAACGTCATGTATACAACATCCAAGAGAAGATCTGGAGCACATAATGATGGGAGATGAGAGTGGTGCTCACCCCACGGCTGCTGTCTCAGTGTGAAGGCCACTGACACACCGCTGAGGACAGTGAGGCTTGTGAAAGGAAGAGTGCAAAAGTGTGAAGGTGAGGATGTAAGGGCCGAGTGGTGAGGGTGACAAAGACAGAGTGAGGACTGTCGTGTTCTTGGCTTGTGTTAAATTTTGGTTTCAAGGCTTTTATTTTCCAATTCTCTTTTCATAACAATCATGCCAACATAAACTTTGTCATTTATGGAATTCACAACATAAAAAGCCACAAAGTATGTAATTTGAATGATTGGAGAAACGGATTAGCATTTCCATGGCACATTTTAATGACAGCACATATTTTCTTTTTTATGACATCAAATTTTGTTAGTTCCATCACACTGTTATGAAGAGTTCACCTCTACGGGACAACTCAGTGTTTGCTGACACGGGCACCAGGGGGATGCACCTGTGTGTCGGCAGCAGCAAGCCCCCCGTGGTGTTGGGAGGTGGGGACACACACACGCGCGCACACACACAGTGATGCTGCCGTGGAGGGGAGGGCAGGAGCTGGTGCACCAGGGACAGACACGAGTGGTGGTGGCTAAACACAGCTGGCAACACTGCAGGTAACAATGCCTCCAACACACTTAGTCTAAAGTAAAAACTGGCTGCTAAAATATCTCCCAGGGAGGAAAATGTCTGCTACTGAAATCATGGGAAACAGGGTACAGCACTGCCCCGAGGGAGGTGTGGTGCAATACTGTACTGACACAACTAGGGAAAGGGAAAGGGATCAGAGATACACACATGGTGAACTAACACTATACAGTAATATTGTGGTTAGCCTGGCACATCTGCTGGGTACTCTACTTGTTTAGTAAAGAAACACACCCTGACTCTGTAACTCTGAGTGACAGGCAGAGGTTGGAACAAGAACAGTGTGTGCGTGTGTGTGTGTGTGTAGAGGGTGACAATTTTTATGGCCGACAGGAATTAAACAAACACAAATGCAAGGTTCTGGGTACACATGTGATATCTAAATCTCACTCTAACTAGCATGACAAAATTTGTGCGTTATTGTGTGTGGCATACTGGCATTCATTCACTGTAAATGCTTTCCTTCATGACTCTGTGTGTGTGTGTGTGTGTGTGTGTGTGTGTGAGTGTGTGTGTGTGTGTATGTGTGTGTATCCTATAGAGTGAGCCTCCCACATTGTGGGCAGCAATGATTAGTCTCACTCCCTGAAGGTGATGAGTATCTTGTGTGAAGGAAAACTAATCAGTGTGTGATATGTTTTGAGTGGTTTGTCTAATGCTGGTTCCTTTACAGGGGAAGTCAGCCTCAAGTACAGATGGTATCTCACTGTGGCAGTAATACTGTGACTTCAGTATGAATGTCTGTGTAGCTGTGGTGACTCAAACATCACATCACACCTTCAGCAACTGACACACCAGTACTAAGACAATGTTGGTGGTAGTAATTAGACCAAAGAAAGGAACACATCAGTCCCCAAGTGTACGTAACACAAGTAGTTGTGAGACACTGTAGCATGTGTGACTTTCATACTACAATCCATGCACTCACACCTTGCAGTGGAACCAAAGCTGCCTTGTAACCTTGTCACAGATGTGTTGTGGCTCAGTCAGTGACAGTGACAAGAGTACACAAGTACTTAAGTCTCCAGCTGCAGGCTGAGAGAGAGAATGGAGTACAATAATGTATTAGTGAGTGCATGTAGCACCACACCCTTCCCTCACTGCACTGCAGCACACACAGTGTTGGTGGTGCAGCAACTTAGTGACAACAGATGCTGAATCATTAGTCTCATTAGTCTCCAGTGCAAATAAACACACACAGAGTGGTATTAGTAACAGTAATGGATACATAATGACAGTGACCTTTGGATATGTACTAGCAACATTTGAAGAAGTAATCGATGACAATATTGATAAGTGAGTGTGAGTGTGAGTGTGAGTGTGTGTGTGTGTGTGTGTATGTGTATTGAAGTGCAGTACATTATAACCTTCACAACACAAAGATATACAGAAGGCAAATTTGTCTCTTAGCAATTGTAAACACAAAAATAGATACTTTGAGTTATTAAGAGTGGATCACTGTGTATATGAATACATATTGTGTGTGTGTGTGTGTGTGTGTGTGTGTGTGTGTGTGTGTGTGACAGGTGAGTGTATAAGCATGTGGCAGCAGCATACGTGGCAGTGGGAAAAACGCTAAAAAATGATAAAAATAATAACGGCAGATTGCCATAAACACAACCCAAGCAATGAGTAGTGTGAGGGACAAGTTCCTGCAGCATCCACAACACAGGCAGCGCAGAACACAACAGAACAGCAACCAAACCAAGGAACTCAGAGAAGGGAGAGAGAGGAAAATGCACACACAGAGAGAGAGAGAGAGAGAGAGAGAGAGAGAGAGAGAGAGAGAGAGAGAGAGAGAGAGAGAGAGAGAGAGAGAGAGAGAGAGAGAGCAAATAAACAAAGAAAAGATGAATAAAAAAAACAAATAGAAAGAAAAAAAAATGAAAGAAACAAAAAAAACAAGACAAAGACAAACTGAAAGGAAAATAATCAAATGAATAAATAAAACGAGACGAAGTGAAAAAAAGATAGACACAGATAAAAGAGAACAAGATAGATACATAAGAGCAGTGAGATAAAAATAAAGGAAAGAAAAGAGATGACATGAAGAGAATGAGGAAAGGAAAATCATGGAAGAGGAGAAAGTGGAAGAGAAAAAGGATAAGGAAGATGAGGAGGAGGAGGAGGAGGAGATAATACTTACGTTTTCCACTCCAATCTTCCGACAAGCTTCCAGAAAATTTTCCACATTCAGTCGACACTTTGCTATTGTCAATTTTGGCTGATGTGAGAGAGAGAGAGAGAGAGAGAGAGAGAGAGAGAGAGAGAGAGAGAGAGAGAGAGAGAGAGAATTAATCAACAATCATCATTACTAAGCTAACAAAATCCTAGTGCAACTCAAGAACACCTTCAAACTTTCTACACCAAAGTATGTCTGCACTACTATGATTTCACTTTATTTAAGACGTTATTTAAGACATTTTTCCCCGCCTTTCCGCTCTTTTCAACTTTAAGGGGACTGGCAAATTAGTGAGCATTTTATTTTCAGTTTTTTTTCCCTTGGCCAGCTTTCCCCTCTCGTAAAAAGACATAAATAAACTAATGAACAAAAAAACAGGTCTTGGCTTACCACAGCAGGAGAGGGCACATGGATGGACGACACAGATCTGGGACGCACGTGATTGGCCAGATGACACAGCACAACGCCATCCATGAGAGCTGAGGAGATGTCGGCCGGCAGGGACACCTTCAGCCGAGTCTCAATGATCTGTGGGTGTTGGCTATGGTTTACTGAGGAGGTGGTGTGTGTGTGTGTGTGTGTTTTATGCTGGCTTTTAATTATTTTTTGTATTAATTTGGACCATACAGAAATTTAGCTTTTTGCCTATTCTCTGGTAATGTTTTTATTTTGTGGTCAATAAATGTTTGAATGTGAATCTGTGTTGAGTCTGTAAAGGTAAAGTATTTGTTGAGTGATCATTTCCTTTGAGTGTGTGTGTGTGTGTGTCTGTGTGTGTATGCATTTTGTCTTTCATTGTGTCAGTTTACATTCTCTCTCTCTCTCTCTCTGTCTCAGTCTCTCACATTTCTAAGGTTCTCCACCAGTTGCTTCTCGTGTTGTTGTTTCTCCAGTTCTCTTCTGTAGGTGAAACTGAGGTGGGCAGCATCAGGGTCAAACGGTCTTCCTCCCCCACTCCTCTTCCGAGTCTTGACGGTGGTGGTGGCGGTGGTGGTGGAGGGGGCAGCATTGGTCTTTGCCGTGGTGGGGGCGCTCCCTCCCCCACCCCCTCTGGAGCCATGGTGGGGGGACGAGTGATAAAGATTGTTGGAGTATGGACTAGACGAGTAGTGTGGTGGGTGTGAGGTGGTGGTGGCGGCTGTGGTGGGGTGTTGTAATGTGGTGGTGTGGTGGAGGGCGGTGGTGATGGATGGGGGTGCTCCGGAGGGGAAGGAGGGAGCGCTGTCGCCGGAATCGAAGCTTGCGTTGGGGGAGTTAGGAGACGATGACCCTTTGCTTGGACTGACACGGGACTGCAAGGGAAGCAAGAACGCCTTAAGACCCGAACAGTGATGCGAAGAGGTATGGATGAAACACAGGAGAGACAGCAGGGTGTGTGGCAAGGAGGAGGAGTGTGTGGTGACAAGACAAAGGCACCACACACAGGATAGGTAGCGATGTGGTGCTGTGGGGTGCTGTGGGGTATCTGGAAGGCCTGCAGTGAGGTGACAAGCTGGTGTGTGCTGTGGTTTGTTAGTATTTCTATCAACTACACTTCTTCCACCTGGTGCACTAACTCTAAGGTCACTACAGTTCTAAGGTGATGTATACAGGCAGTCTGGTTCTCTCCCTCACTCTTCAGGACTTCCAGTGGTGACTTAATGTTCCGAGTCAATTCACTGTCACTGTCATGCAACATCCCGGCAGACACGTTTGGTGCTTTGTTGTGTAAGGGGTTCTGATGATGGTCTATGCACTGCAGTCAACATTTAGTCATCCATTGTCCTGGTGCAAATCAGTTTTCATGTTACAAGAGAGTATCATCAACTTTTAAGAGACTGAATAAACTATTTTTCTATCTTGAGTTGAAAATTAATCATGCATCATTGATCAATCTCCTCTTAAAAATGATTTGATTAACAAAAAGAATACAATTAGGTAATATCACAGAAATCTCAAGGGAAACTTTTAAAGATTATGGTCAAATCTTGAGGGTTGGCAAGTAGCACATACTGTACACTTTAACTCTTCTCTCGGTCAACTATTCAGCATGCATCATCATCATCAGCAGCAGCAGCAGTCGAGTCAGTCACAGGAAGACCTTACCGTGATGAGACTGCCATGAACTGCCTGCATACACCGCCCACAGCATGCACTAACCACACTTGAGCTGCTTCGTCCCACAGCGTGCCAATACAACAGACAACTCACATGTCTCACCTAACGCCCTCACACCTTCAACACAACATAGCCACACCTGCAGCTGTAACACTACCAATACTTTCCCCCCTGTGCTTGTGTACTTCACCTTGCTTGCACCCTCACACCACACACAGTAACACTTCCCAGATTCAGACAAATGGAAGCAAGAGACACCAGACACCAGACAGGATGGACACCAAACATTAACCCAGCAAAAAGATAAACTAGAAAAAACACTCACTGAACCACCCAACACTGAAATGGAAAGAAGCAGGACATGATACATAACAGGATGGATACCAAGGGAAGCCAGCCAATGAAATGAATGAGAGCAAGACAACATCTGACAACCTAACCTAACCAAAGGAAGGGAGAGCAGCAGGACACTGGACACATGAAGCCAGTCAGTGACAAGATAGAATAATCAGAACAACAGAACTCTGAGTTGTGGTTAACATTGAGGATTGTGATAGTGAAGGCACACAAACAAACACAGACGTGGCCACACAAAATACATATGGATGTACACTGCATAGAAGAAGGAAGGCAGACTGACTCAAGACACGTTTATTTAAATAGATACGTAACTTATCAATTTGTCTTCAGCATCACCACGTTGTTTCAGACACCTTGTGAGAGAGCACTGGTGCATTGCAACTTGACATAATACGCAAGAAGTCAGCACACACACAACATATCAGAAGGAAGGAAATACACCAAGACATCTATCAAACTTCTCAATTTCCGTTTATCCTTTGAAATTTCAATGTGACAAAGCTATGTAATTTCAGGCATTTTGAGCACAGACACCTTGTACAGTCACAGGTGTATTGTGATTTGCTTGATGCATAAATTTTCAAAGTGATGAGCTAAACATTTCTATCCTTTCTCCAAATTTACAAGAAGTCACAGCCATGATATTCAGTCGTCCTTAAAGCAAACACTGCAACCCTGGGTAAAGCGTGACTATAATCATTCCCAAGTTCAAGAAGAGCCCATTGACAAGGTTCACTCTCCACCCACACCTGACACTCATCTCTTCACTCACAGCAGCAAGCCATCATCACTTTATGGCGAGTTAGTAACATTCTAAAGACTGTTTCTAGACATGACTCATTCACTACTAACTATTTCTTAAAAGCACACAGCTCATTCCATTAACATGTACATCATATTCTCAAGGACTGACCATATACAGACTCTTTGAAGGTTCTTGTGTCTCTACACTTGACACACTCCAAAGAAGCTTACACTCTATACAGCTTAAAAAGGCTACAAGATAGGTACCCAAAACCTTATGCCTCTAAACTTAGTATAGCCCAAACAAGCTGAAGTTTATTTTAAGATATTGTACCAAACAGCAACCATGAACTAATGTCTGTTGTGTCTCTGCATTTAACCAATACCACAAGAAAGTTTACAGCTTACTTTACAGCACTCAGGAACACCAAAGACCAGGCAAGAACTTATGTTTACACTTAGCAGAAGGAAAGCTTATCATGTACTGGAAGAAGCCCCATGACTCAGAATCTGAACTCTGAACCCACTCCAAGGAAGCTTAACTTTCATACACCTCTAGGAGACCCAAGACTATTAGAACAATTACCCCCCAAAAGCATATTGTTTACCTTGAGGTCCTGTGACAGCCAAGACCTAATATCTCTACACTTAACAGGTACCCAGAGGAAGCTTATCTTGTATAGAAAAGGCCCCAAGACAGCCAGGCAGCCAGACCCAGGCCTCAAGTCCCCTCCGTCACACAGAGGCAAGGAAGGGACCAGGAGAGCCAAGAGACAAAGAGACAACCCCGGGCAGACACCAGCAGCAAGTGGCGAGGAGGAATGAAGGCTCACCCTCTGCCAAACCACTATGCTTTACTGAGGCAGGGAAGGGGCCAGGACAGCAGGAGACAGAGACAATCCCGAGAGACACAGTGGTAGCAGCAGGTGGAGTGGAAGGATTGAAGGGACAACGGCCTTCTCCAGCCCGTGTGTTCAGAGTCCGCAAGGCACCCAGGTAACCCTCTATCTTAACGAGCTAGACCACACACGCAACACACCTTGATGTACGACAAGACCGCTTCCTTTTGCAGAGCCTTCACATCGGCCCTCGTCATGTCCTCCCGTGTGAGGTCTTGCAGACGGGATGGTTGGCTACACAACCTCTGAGAATACCCATCAAGCTGTAAGCACATCACCCCTACTCAGCTCTTAGGGTCAGGGTGGAGGTGGTGGGGCTAGCTAGCAGTGTGTAAAGGGTAGGAGGGAAGGATCACTCACACTTACACACACTCACTTACTCTTATGGTCTAGATGACACTCTGAAACATTTCCGTACTCCACCTCTGCTACTTTCAAAAGGTTCCACGAGAATCTGCACAGGTTTCCAATGGTGCCTTTACTGTTATAGTGACAGATTGACAACATCTTTATACTAACATTAGCTGGAACACTCTTGAGAACCTGGCTAGTCATCTCTGTGGCTTTGGAAAATAACTGTGGTGAGTGCAGCATTCCACACACACACACACACACTAACACATACACACATGTAGATTCACCATTCACACACATAGAGGCAATTACAGACACATCACACTACTCCAGTACAGTATTACATCCACTACAGCTACTACTGGTTTGTGCTCTGGGCATGGCTGGCTGGGTGGCTGGATGTGGGAGGGGGGGTAGGTCTGTCATTCACTACATGGCTACACAGTTAGGCCAGTGAGTGCATCTTGGAAGGTGAACTGCTACACTACTGCTACCACCTACTTTGCACCTCCTCATACCACTCTCCAGCCACATACACACACACACACACACGTACACACAGCAGTTCCCTATCACCATCTAATCACTCACATTCCTACTGTCTCTAAGGAACATGGAACTCACAGCCTCTTTCACCATCATCACTGCATTACTGGATTACTGCCTCCTGTTCCTCCTTCAGCTGGTATTCCTCTGCTTCAGGATATCATTATTACACCAGCAGGGGGCACACTCAAAGAAGCTCAGGTTAGAGTGAGCAGGAGGCAAAGAAAGGAAGGAAAAAAATAACATGAGGACAAATGTCAGAGTGAGAGAGAGAATGGAGAAAACGAAGGAGGAGGAAATAGAGAAAAGAATAAGTTGAGAGGAGAAAGAGAATTCAGTCGAGGTTAAGAGGAGAAAGCTAACACACGCACACAAACACAAAAAAATATAACTAGATAAGGAGAAAAAAATAGGTAGATAAGATGAACCTAAAACACACACACACATACATACGCATACACACACAACTACGTACACCATTGCAAGATTTAGCCGCTCCAATAGGGCCGGGCCTCGACGAATGAGGGCCGAGGTGGTCTGTCCGAGTGGCCAGACTCTCGGCCGACCTGTGAGTGCCGTTCTCTGTGGCCGGCGCTGTGCCATCGCTGCCCTGCCGGCGGTAAATGTTGTTGCTCTCTAGCGCGCGTCTCTGCAACTTGGCCTCCACATACTCTCTGCAGGGCATCAGGGGGGGGAGGGTGAGGATCAGAATGGATTAGTTAGGTTAGGTTAGGTTTGGTTAGGTTAGGTGGTGTTGAGGCTGGCTTATATATTTCTCCCTGTACCCCCTTCTCTCTCTCTCTCTCTCTCTCTCATTCCTATACAAACATGAAACACAAACTTCAAAGTATTCCTCTTCTTAGCATATATCTGTACTGACTGGTTAGGTTAAGTAGCACTATGAGGTCTGCTAACACATCTCTCTCTCTCTCTCTCTGATACATGTGGCTGGCTAGGTTAGGTAGTGGTGATGTGGCCTGCTAACACCTCTCCTTTACTCTCCCAAAAGATGTTAGGTAGTGGTGGTGCCTCCTAACACATCTCCCATACACAACACCCAGTAGCTTCACCTGTTCCTGTCCCTAACACACACCTGCACCATCACACTATATCCACTATCCATGTGTCCTGAGTTCATACAGAGAATACTGACCTGACAGGAGAGTAATATTACTGAATCTGTAAAATGTAAGTGGAAATATGGAAGGTGTGAAGTAATAGAGAAATTCTTCTATCACAGCTGGTAAAGAACACAAGAGATAAAGCATTGAAAGGAGGAAGGAGACTGAGAGGAAGAGAGAGAGAGAAGAAAGAGCAAACTACGAGAAATGAGAGAAGGAACTGGACACTGCAGGGAATGAAAGAAAAAGAATGAGATACTGAGAGGAATTAGAAAAAATAAAAAAAGAAGATTGATGGGGAATGAGAGAAAAAGAATAAGAGAATGAGAGGAATGAGAAAGAATAGATTAAGGTGAACAGAGTGCATAAAGTAGTGTATGTACAGGAGTAAAATGGAAACAGAGAGAAATTAGAAAGAAGAAAAAAGAAAACTGAGGGGAAATAAGAGAAAAAGATTGGGAGAGTGAGAGGAATGAGAAAAAATAGATTAAGGTGAATGGAGTGCATGAAGTGGTGTATGTACAGGAGCAAATGGAAACGCTTCTCTGCCGGAACGCACAGTGATTACAGCGCAGGTCAGTGACGCTGTGAGAGTTTAACGTAAAGTGACACGCTGAAACATTACAGAAAGCACGGATCAGTATCACCAACACACAAACTGCAACACCAGACCAACACCTAAAGTCCCTCAGAGTGTTGCAAAGACAGTGCCACACAACACCTCAGTATATTCAGATATGCTTTCATCCATATTGAGAAACACTTCAGCACTGCATCTCCATTATTTCAAAATTGTCCAAAATGATAAAATTCTGCTTCAGTGTTTTCTTCATAATCTTTTGTACCAGCTGACATTTCACTTCCTTTACTCTCCCTCACTCAAACACTCCCTGCCTCTCCTACCACCACCACCACCACCTAACCTAACCCAAACACTCCTCACTCCTCCCCTTCCACATCAGTACTCCACCCTATACTTCCACATACTGAGTCTTCTCTACACCCCCTCCTTTCTTCCTCCTTTTCTAAATACTCTGCATATAATGAGTTTTAATAGGCTAAAGGAAGTATATTGGGTACCATCTATCTGAAAGGCCACCCACCTGTCTCAGAACAATATTCCTGTAATGTATTACTTATTGCTCTTCTAACACCACATTAGCACTCTACCTCATCCAAACACACACCCTTCACTCCTCCACTTTCACTCTATACTTTACACTCAATCCCTACTTCCTCATCTAACACCACCTAAACACTTCTCTTCCTCCTCCTCCTCCTCCTGCATCCCATCCACCTAAAAAGCCAAACTGAGCCAAAAAAACTTGCATCAATACTAGTAATAAGCTTGATATATCTCTAATTACAAGGTGACTAGGGGTAATGTGTACAGGTGTAAAGGCTGTCCTAGTGTAAGCTCTGGCAGGTACTGGGTGTGTCGTCTCTGCCACTCTGTCACCACCGTTCCCCTCTCCCCTCTCGTCATCACCAACCAAGCAGTCTGCCCTCCACCACTCCTCAATAAGCCAGCAGGTACAGCAGGCTGGCTCTCTCTCACTTACCACACACACACACACACACACACACACACACACACCAGCAAGTAGCAGCAGTTAAGCCCATAATAGCAAAGAAAAGGCTAAGACAGGATAAATTAGGAAGCGACAGCAAACACACACACACACAAAGCGAACACACATACAAACACACATACACACGTCTTAACACAAAGAGAATCTTAAGAAACTTAAAATAAGGAAAATGAAGACATATAAACAAATCCAGTGATCTTTTTCCTTCCTTCCCAGTTGTGACGGTGAAGCGAACACACACACACACAGAAACACACATACACACATACAAACACCAAGCCAATGGTGCACATAGAGGATGCGTACATACATAATACATACATGTGAGCACGCTGGTGAATGTGTACAAAAAGGGAACAAGACACACATACAGACATACAGGGAGACAGGACAAGAGTAAAATACAGGAGGAGGAGGAGGAGAAGGAAGAGGAGGGGAGGAGGAGGAGGAGGAGGTGCAGGGAAGGGGACACCAACCTGTAGGTGGGGATGTGGACGTGGGGGTGGTGGGGGGTAGGGTGGGTGTGGGGGAGGAGGAAGCCCCCCCCAGGGTCAGGGTTATGAGGGTGGGGGGCCTCTGGGGGGTGGCGCAGCCCCAGGGACCCGTTGCTGCTGCTGTGGTTGTTGGTGCTGCTGCTGTTGCTGCTGCTGCTGCTGCCGCTGCCAGCACCCCAGCCAGCACCACTGTGGCTGAAACACAACCAGTCGCCGCACATCAGCATGCACCGCCATGCGCACACACACATACGCGCACACAAACACGCGTACACACGGCGCGTCTGGGAACCGCTCACATCAAGAGAAAACTAAAAACAAAACAACTCATATCTTAACATAAAAAAAGTGTCCATGAATTAATAAACAAGTCCCTGACGGCATTAATGAAGCGGCGGTGTGGGCTGGATATGCTATGCTATGCTATGCTATGCTATGCTAAGGGCAACACAACACTCACTAGGCTACCTGGGCCTGCAACACATTGGGAGACACCTGGCTGTGTGGTGCAGGTGTTGTGTGATGATGTGTGAGTGACGGTGGGTGTCAGGTGTCCACACTGAGGGAGGGAGGGAGGGAGGGAGGGGGAGGTGCAGGGGTGAGGGGACAGGGCCATGCAGCTACAGAGAAGAGTGCACTGTGTAAGGTGTGTGGCTATTTATCATGCTGACACCTCTCTCTCTCTCTCTCTCTCACACACACATCTCAGTTGGGCAGTCATCTTGTACATTTGACTGAGAAACACCATTCATTACATCTTGCAATGTTCATCCCTCCATTCCCTTAAGCATTCACCAGAGGGACCACCAAGTCACACACACACACACACACACACACACACACACACACACACACACACACATCAACATGCCTCATACCACACATCTCTATACACACACATACTTACATTTCACTACAAGAGGAAAGGAGTCCCCTCATGTACACATCTTCCTCGTGTATATAAGACTGTACCACTGCCTCACACACACATACACACATGCATACATACACTTATGCAAATACCTTATGATGGCAGTACCTTCATCAAATGTTCCTGTGTATTACTAATCTCAGTGTTTCCTCAATTTGTTAATCTCAAAATCCTCCTCCTATTATTTTCTACTTCCTTTAAATCCTTTCTTTTTCCTCCTTCTCTCAAATTCTTTAGTTTTTTCTCCTTTTAAATTCTTTCTTTTTTCTCCTTCTCTCAAATCTTTCAGTCTTTTCTCCTTTCAAATCCTCTTCTATTCTCCTTCTCTCAAATACTTTCCTTTTTCTTGAGGTACTTTCTTCCTTTCCTTCTCACCTCACTCAAATAAAAACTTACTTCAACTCTGCTTCTCATTCCACTCACCCACACATCCTTACATCCTTATTTCAACAACTATCCATCCATCCATACATACACACACCCATAACATAACCCAATGAAACACACATAGGATATACACGCCCATATTCATAAACACTTCAGCGTTGCACCACCTCCACTATTTCAAAAGGCTCCTGTTTAAGTGACACAAGTTTTCAATGGTGTTTTTTATGGTTCTAATGACAAATGAACAAGTTTACTACATAACTGACAGGAGAAACACCCTCAGAAACCCAGCTTGTAGTCTCGGTGGCCTTTGAAAATAGTAGTACAGTGAGAGAGCGGGGCATTTCTGAATAAAGACCACACTATCTTGACTTTCCTTGCCATACCCAACAAAAATACTTAAATTCTTCACTCATTCTTCAATCCTTCAGTTCCTCACCATCTTAATCATCCATGCACATTTCCCACACCAAGAACACGCACTACCTTAATTTTCCTTGTCATACCCAACAAAAATACTTAAACTCTCCACTCATCCTTCAATCCTTCAGTTCCTCACCATCTTTATCATCCATGCACATTTCCCACAGTAAGGACACATACATCTGGTTCCTGCCTGTATCCTGTCCCATGCCTCCATAGCCAACACTGGTGCCAGGCTGTGTGACTAGCAAGGTGAGGTTGTGTTGGCTTAGCATGCAGGTCAGTGGTGCTCATGCCTCTAACGTTCCTGTCTCTCGCTCTCGTCTTTCTCTTTTTCTTGCTCTTTAAATGTGTTTTCTAGCTTGTAAAATTGAGTGTAGTAGTTCTCTCTCTCTCTCTCTTGTTCTCAAAATATGTTTGTTCTTGCTTGTGTATGGGTGAGTTTTGTCAGAGTTACATATGGTGTGCAAAATTAAATGTGATCTCTCTCTCTCTCTCTCTCTCTCTTTCAAGGGGTCTGCTTTTGTCACTTTGTAAACTGCTATCCTGCTTGGCTATGTGGGAAACTGGTTTGCAGACGGAGAATGAAAGAAAAATACAACTCATGTAAACATCCTATTTTTTCCCCTCAAACTCTTCATGTGTGTGTGTGTGTGTGTGGTAATACTTAGTGTCTATATTTGGTTCTTCCCTTCCAACACTGACCTTCAGCACTGCGACATGACACCAGACAATCAAGTCATGCAAGATATAAGACACGAAGAAGAGTAGTAGTAGTAGTAGTAGTAGTAGTAGTAGTAGTAGTATAGAAAAAAATAAGGAAAATAAGAGAAATATATATTGCATCACATAAGGAAAGATAATTAATAAACAGTAAAAGAAAATAGACTGAAAAAATTACAAAATAAACATTAATAAAAGAATAAGAGAGAGAGAGAGAGAGAGAGAGAGAGAGAGAGAGAGAGAGAGAGAGAGAGAGAGAGAGAGAGAGAGAGAGAGAGAGAGAGAGAGAAACACATCACTATCCAACTTTAACAATAGAGACAAAAGTAGCAGCAGTAGTATCAATAATAGTAGCAGTAGTAGTAGAAGTAGCAGTAGAAGTAGCAGCAGCAGAAGTAGCAGTAGTAGCAGTTCAAGTTCCAAGTCACAGTGTCAGGGCCAAGGATGGAGGA
>CM035209.1:8980132-8993852 GCA_020233015.1 Callinectes sapidus | reverse complement strand
AGAATCATGACCTCAGTCACTTCTCTTTACACACACACACACTAAAGAATATACATAAGCATTTTTGTTTGTGTGTACATGCATTTGTAGACGTGTGTAATACAAACATACTAACGTACTCATTACATACTTGGAAAGTTGCAACACACACACACCCACCCACACACACACACACACACACACACACACACACACACACACACACACACACACACACACACACACACACACACATTCTACCATCACCCTCCCTCGTTATGGTACACTCACCTCTACCCTCGTTCCTGTTGTTGTGTTGCAGAGCTATGTTTCCTACGGCTGGTGTTCCTGGACCTCAGCGGGAACAGAATATCAACGCTGCCCACCGAATTGAGGTTCATGAGCACCCTTGTCACTCTGGCCCTGGACAACAACCCTCTACAGAACCCCCCTGCTAGTGTGAGTAACCTAACCTAACCTAACCTAACCTAACCCCCCAGCTTAGTGTGAGCCAGTGTCTTCTTCACTCTCTGAAGAAGATACTCTGTTGAAACATTAGAGTAAAGAGTAACCCTGACCAAGTTTTTCCTTACTATCTTTACACTTAGTTCCATTACTACTCATATACTTACTTGCTCATCCCTACCACAAGTTATTTCTTCTTCTCTTTTCTTTTTTATTTATTTATCTATTTATTTATTTTTCCCAGAGAATTAACACTCCTTATCTATATAATACATACACTGGTTTTTATCCGTCAGACTTACAATATGACACAGTTCCAACACTCACATACTCACTCATCATCCATATCAGTAGTTATTTCTTGTCTTTTCTTTGTTTTTTTAACCAGAGAATTAACACTTATCTAGCCAAAATAACACACTGGTTTTCATCAATGACACTTACAATATGACACCGTTCCAATACTCATCATCAATATCAGTAGTTATTTCTTGTCTTTCCTTTGTATTTTTTTAACCAGAGAATTAACACTTGTATCTATCCCAAAATAACACACTGGTTTTCATCAATGACACTTACAATATGACACCGTTCCAATACCCATCATCCATATCAGTAGTTATTTCTTGTCTTTCCTTTGTTTTTTTTTTAACCAGAGAATTAACACTTGTATCTATCCAAAATATGACAGTTCCAATACTACACCCACCTTTCACCCATGTCTTTCTCCACCCTTTAGCTGTGCACAAGGGGCCGAGTGCACATCTTCAAGTGGCTGGAGATGATAGCAGTGAAGGAGGACAAGAAGAGAGGCATTCTTTCCACAGAGTCAGAATTCAGGAAAACACAGGCACAACTACGCAAGGTTTCCTCCACTTCCTGTACTGATTTCAGGTGCGTCTTTGTGCGTTTGTTGATCTGTGTGTGTGTTAGGTAAGTGTAGGTGTGTGTTTGTGTATGTGTGTGTGTGTGTGATGTCTTGTTGTAGTGTACGTGTGTGTGTGTGTTTGTAGTGTCTTGGGGGTGCAGAAATGTGATGTTAACCCCTTCAGTATTGTGATGCATTTTTACCATTAGTTTTGGGTGTAATTAGATGATTTTATTGACATTACCAAGGGTCTATTGAGGCCAGAGTCTTCACTATTTCAATCCCCTTATAACTTAACTGTTTAAAATCAACAAATAGTAAGCAGAATAGATATGAAAACCCTATGGTACTGAAGGGGTTAAGTGTAGTTTGAAGTGTGTTAGTGTGTCAGAGTGTAGTAAAGGTGTGTATGGTGGTGGTGTGTTGCCTGTTACACTGTTACTTCAAGTCCCATCATCTTTACTAGTGTGTCAAGGTGTGGTGTGAGGGTGAGTGTGTGTGTAGTGTCACTGGCCTCACACGCACAGGACACATCTCAGTTGACACATTTCCAAGGAACGTAATGTGTCGGTATCATTGGTCTGTGGTAGTGTGTGTGTGTGTGAGAGAGGAGGATGTGTTGTGTATCGGGGCTCAGTGAAATGTGCAGCTCTCTATACACTCAATGTTTTTCCAAGCAACACCATTCCTTTGTTGTTCAGCTTTTACCTGTATTAATGTGTCAGGGTGTCTGAGGTGTATTTTGCCTGGCACAGACACACACACACACACACACACACACACAAACACACACACACACACACACACACACACACACACACACACACACACACACACACACACACACACACACACACACACACACACACACACACACACACACACACACACACTTCTCATCACCAGAGCTGTTTTCCTTGGCCATGTTGATCCCCAGACCAGCACAAGGTGGGTCTGTCTCTCCTTTCCTGTAAATATTCTCCCACTCCCTTGTCTTTCTCAGTTTTCTTTTCATATGAATATTTTTCTTGAGTTTTTTTTTCTGTAAATATTTTCTATTTTCTTGTAAGTATTTTCTGGGCATTTTCCTGTAAATATTCTCTAATGTCTTGTTGCCCTAGACCACAGCTCTTCATACATAGAAAGAGATAAACATTGATAAATAGATGAAAAGATAACTTAACCAATCTATTTATCCATTCATGTACCCATCAACTTATCTCTGTGTCAGCTGATGTATTTGCTGTATTAGTTTAGTTAGCATTCTGAGGCATAGGTAACAGTAAGCCATCCTTCTAACCCACCAGCCCTTCACAGTGCTGCTAAGCCTTCCACCTCAACTCATGAACCAGTACCATGTCTCTCTAACTCCAGTGAGAGCAAGTAGTAGAGATAGACGCAGTGTGGAAGTGTTTTGCCATGTCTTCCCAATACTAACCTGTCCACCTAAACTAGTACCACCTCTCTACAATCACTGGTACATGTAAAAACCTCGGTAACTCCAACTAAACTATGTGTAACTTTAACCTGAGCAAGTAATGGAGACAGGCACAATGTGGAAGTGTTTTGCCGTGTCTTTTGGTACCAATCTATCCACCTTAACACTCAAACTGGTACCTGAGTAAACACAAATTAAGGCAAAATACTTTATTCCCAAATGTTTCAGTGACAAAAACCTTCTGCAGAAAGAGAGATTTTAATAACCAAAACACTAGAGAATAAAGTACCTTATCTCAACACATCTCTACCTGAACGAATGTGGTACCATCTCCCTACAATCAATAAAGACTTCTAATTTCAACTAGAGCACGTGGAGGAAATAAGTGCGATGTGGAAGTGTTTCAGAACGCAGCCCTATGTGTGTGTCCTTAATTTCTAGGGAAGTGGAGAGCCAGACATCCGGCGGGGAGGGAGGCCTGGGTGTGGTGGGTCCTTCAGGCAGTGGCACAGAGGAGTGGGCAGTGTGGAGTACTAGTGCGGTCATCCTTGTAGTTGTAGTGGTCTTTGTTGCTCATGTAAGTGGGCATGGCTGTGTGTATGTGCTGTGTGTACGTGTGTGTGTGCATGTGTGTGTGTGTGTGTGTGTGTGTGTTGTTGCTGGTGTGTTAAGCTTGTGGGAGGATGTGTGTGTGTGTGTATGTGTGTTTTGTTTTGAATGTTGGCTGTTTCTTGCTCTGTTTCAGCTGCTCTTTTCCTCTTGTGGTGTATGTTTGTTTGTTGGTTACTGGAAGGCTGAGGAACTAAACTGAGTCATCCTAAATTTGTCACTTTCTCATTCTCTCTCTCTCACTGTCACTCTTATCTTTATTAGGCATAAATCTCCATTAAAAGGGAATTATAAGTCGTTATAAATCTCTCTCTCTCTGTCTCTCTCTCTCTCTCTCTCTCTCTCTCTCTCTCTCTCTCTCTCTCTCTCTCTCTCTCTCTCTCACATAAACTTTTCTAAACCATTCAAATAAACCCATAAATCTTTGCAAACCTAACACACCACCACCACCACCACCACCACCACCTTTCATTGCATCCAACCAGACACACACCAGGGAGTAAAAAGTAAGCAGGAGCTGAATGTTTGGCCAGAGAAAGGTGGTAAAACAAGATTCAGTGTAGCGTTTCAGTATACAGCAGGTCCAGCAGGTAATGTAGCAGGGAAGACGTTAGAAATACACTGAATTTAGCATAACGTAACAGTATAATATGGAGTTAAGTTAGGTTAGGTTGTGTTAGTGTGGTGCGCTGGGTTTAGTTGGGTAGACATAGCACTGGTTACCTTCTTGTGTGGTGAGGTAAAGGGTGTGTTATTTGCCGAGTGTTTGCTGGGTTGTGTTTACTGATGTTGGTGTTTGGCAGGCCAGGATGTTGTGTGGTGAGTGAAGAAGTGACTCTTTGTGACGGCACTCTTGTTTCTTTCTTTCTTTTCTGTTGGGAGTGATTTAGTTTGCTTCAGTTTTTGTGTACTCTTGTTTTTTTCTTTTTATATTGTTAGTTTTATATTGGCAGTGTTGTGTTTTGACAAGGGTACTCTTGTCCCATTGTCTGTGTGCTGTGGTGGCGGTGGTGGTGGTGGTGGTGGTGATTGGCCAGGCTCCAGCAGGGTTGGGTTTTTGTCTTTTCTTGTCCTTGGTGACACGTCTCCATGTAAGGAAAAGTGGCTTGAATTTTTACAGTGCAACACTTGTTCCTTACTTCACCCACCATCAGTAGGCAGACATGGAATAGGGTGGGGTGTTTTATCCTTAGTCACTTGTCCACTTGTAAAGAGGGAGAGAGTGCTCCATGAGGCACAAGAGTGGTGAGGTGTGTGTGTGTGTGTGTGTTGGTGAACTACAAGGTCCTGGTTTTCCTCCACCAAGCAGTGAGGAATTGGTGAGGCTGCGAGGTGGCCTGCGGGACACACTGAGCCAGTCAACGCCTGTCTTGTACCCAAGCGACGCCACCGCCCAGCAAGTGTGTACTGTGCCTCAGTGTGCCAATATGTGCCTTGCACCTCAGTGTGCAGCAGCAGCAGCAGCAGCAGCATAGCATTGTTCTGCACTTCTTGGTGCTGCTCTGCCTTAGCCCTCATGTGCTATGCTGTGCTATGCTACTGTTCTGCTCTTGTTGATATCCTGTGTGGGCTGAGTGGCCTGCCTGGCGGTGTGTGGCCGGGGGGGGGTGTGAGGTGTGAGGGTTGAGGGGTGGCAGTGGTGGCCCAACTGGAGGAGTGTGTGTGTGCAAACAAGGGGAGACACAAGGAAGATCCTTTAGTTAATCTTATAAACTTGTGTTAGGATCATAATTTCACTGATTTATTGACAGGCAACAGAAAGAGAAAGCTTTAGAATGAGAGACAGTTATTGGTTAGTTATCATTGTTACTGTCTTGTCAAACCTCAACTTCCTTCAAAACTTGACTACCATCTGCTTCAAAACGTCAGGGATAACACCCACACATTTCGAGGTGAAGCCTGTGTGCTTCCCTCTAGGAACTCAGCCCTGACTTTCCCAACATGTGGGGACACACACACACACACACACACACACACACACACACACACACACACACACACACACACACACACACACACACGCACACACACACACACACGCCTGGCTGTGGTGTGTTAGTCAAGGCCTTTGAATCACCCGTCCATGCATCACACTGAGTCAGGATTTGAGTTGAACACAATGCAAGTAGAAGTTGTGCTGTTGTATAGGGAATTACTCTGTGTGATGTTAGATGTAGGACATGTGAGGGACAGGAAGCACTGCAGAGCAAACCATCCAGTCATTGGCCAGTATAATCATCCTCCCTAAAGCAACACACACACACACACACCAATGCAATGCCTGCCCATACGTGGCGCTGCCTTTCCCCCACCCACCGCTTGCTGGACGCTGTGCCGCCACACGCTGTGCCGCCACATCATCCCGGCTGTGGCTGCCTTGTGCTGCTGATGAGGCTCATTGATGTCTTGCTAAAGAGTTGACTGGCTTTGACTTATGCCTCAGATTGCCATACTTTGTTGATGTTTCTCTGTCATGCAGACCTGCTGGCTTGTCATGTGCTGTGTGATGAAAGAAGAGATTTCTTTTCAGCATTCATAAACACCACTTACTTCAGTAATTGTAATGTTGGTAATGAAAGGTGGATGCCCTAAGATGTCCATCATGCTGATAGACAAAGCTGTGGCTCTTGACCCCCTGAGTGTTGTAGGGCAGTTTGTGTGAGGTGCAAGTACCTGCTCACCCAATGGACAGACTGGGGGCAGGCAGGCAGGCAGGCAGGCGGTGACTGTTGGGTGCACTGTGTGTGTCTCTATCCTCAGCCAACACTCCTCTCTTCTAACCAGTCATTTATAGGGTGTGGGTAAGGGGATCTGCTCTTCTATGGAAGCAAAATATGATGCGTGTGACTCTGCAGCAGTGATGGTCACTACTCACTGTGTCCTGTGTGGGACTCATACTTGGATGGAGGAAACTGAAGTGACTTTGACAGTGAAAAAGAAGGATTCCTGGGAACAGGAAAAAACTTTCTGTTACAACACACTGATAACTTCACTGTCTTCACATCATTGTTGGTGCAGCACAGTGTAGACAGACTTTTTATCCACATATTCCTCTGATAAGAACAAGTTGCTTCACTCATCCTCAATACCTGTAGATACCAGTGAAGCACTCCCATCCACAGAGGGCTAAGGCAGTGCACATCCACAGCTGACACTGCAGTGAAGCGTGGCTGTGCAGGAACACAGCATCAAGCAGAAGCACTTTTAAGTTTTTACACATTCAACTACCACATCTTTTAGAGAGAGAGAGAGAGAGAGAGAATCCATGACATCTTATTAACTAACTCCCAATTATCTCTCACAGCAGCAGCAGCAACAGTAGTGCACAGAGATAAAATGTCTGTCTTCCATTCCAGATTGGTAAATGGTTTCTTTGAGCCGCGGCACAGCAAACGCAGCACAATGGACAGCGGGTACAGCACGTGTGACAGTGTGGATCAGCGGTGGTCACAGGAGAGCCATGAGGTTAGTTGTGGGTGTGTGTGTGTGTGTGTGTGTGTGTGTGTGTGTGTGTGTGTGTGTGTGTGTGTGTGTGAATGCAGCTGGTACAGGAAAAACGACATTGGGAAGTTCCTATGAATGACTGACTGGTGAAGGAGAAATACCAGGAAGAGTCCAAATGAAATAACAAAAATGAGAATGAAGTCAAGATACATTAAGGAGCGGTATTGAATTAATTGTCACTACGTACAGACACAAAACACCACCAACAGTACCACCTCACACACCCCCACAACACATCACCTATCAAGTCACCACCACACAACCCCACCACCCTTCACCATTATACACCACATCACCACCCCTACAATACTTCACCTCACCGTACACCCCACTCACCACCACCACACTCACCATTAACACACCCCCACAGTACACATCACCACACCTCACTATACACCCTATTCACCACCACACCAATCATCACAACACCTCACCACGCCTTCCCAGCAGAGTTTGGAGTACGATGAGTCTCGGAAGCTGGCGATGAGGGCGGCGGCGTGCACCAAGGAGCAGAGGCAGGAACGGGGCCGAGGAAGTGGCGGGGGCAGCGTGCGACCCCTCAACGGCCTCCCTAACGGTGATGTGGGGGGCATCAATGGGGGCGACCACACTACCGTCACCACCACCACCACCCCCAGCGCCCTGTCCACCCCCAGTACACTGAGTCCCGGTGATGGTTTCAATCTCGAGGATGAGTTTAATAAGGTGATGTTCGCATGTATGGTTTTTGTTTTGTTTTTGTTGTTTTGAGTTATAATGAGTTTTTATTTTTGCCTTTTTTTTATAGATTTAACACCTGTACGATGATCCTTTTAATTGTTCTTAGTATTTGGCAATTTTATACAGCTTCAGAAACTCATGTGGGATTAGAGTAGTGAAGACTGACTATTAATCTCCTGACCTTTATAGAGCTTTCCCAATGTCAATAAGACCACCTAATTATATCTAAACTGAAGTGAGAAATGCATCCCAGTGCTGAAGGGGCTAATGTGTTTTTTGGTGGAGGGGGAAGGGAAGTCATGGGTGCAAAAACCAGGAAAAAGGGGAGAGAAGGATAAGTTGATGTATTGTTGATATTTACTCTTCTCAAACGGCAGGCACTGAAGCTAAGGCAAGACTACGAGAATGTGTTTCCAGGTGACCACTCCTCATCAGGCAAGGACAGCCAGGGGTATGTGATGTGTGTTTCTGTATGCCAACACACACACACACACACACACACACACACACACACACACACACACACACACACACACAGACATGCACACGAACCCCCCACAGTGGCAGGGGTGCGCTGAGGATGTAGGTGGTGATGGTGGTGGCTCGGCTTTCTCTCCTTAACCTGCTGTCTGTTTGCTGGCTTGCTTGCTCCTCCCGGCACTGAAGGAGGAACTCAACTAACACACTAAACCTGGAATGTGTGTGTGTGTGTGTGTGTGTGTGTGTGTGTGAGAGAGAGAGAGAGAGAGTAAATGTCTGTTTAGAAAGGCTGGTTTTATGAAATGTTCCTCTCCAGCATTGAAAAGAAAGTGTAAAGTTGGATTGAGGGTTATATCAGTTAGTCCATGGTCTTTATGTGACCCCTGTGTGTGTGTGTGTGTGTGTGTGTGTGTGTGTGTGTGTGTGTGTGTGTGTGTGTGTGTGTGTGTGTGTGTTGCTGGCAATAGTGGTGGTGTGTGAGTTGATGAGTTTTGCACGTGCTTGTCTTGTGATGAAATGTTAATCTCTCTCTCTCTCTCTCTCTCTCTCTCTCTCTCTCTCTCTCTCTCTCTCTCTCTCGCTCTCTCTCTCGCTCTCGCTCTCTCTCTCTCTCTCTCTCTCTCTCTCTCTCTCTCTCTCTCTCTCTCTCTCTCTCTCTCTCTCTCTCTCTTTTATTAATGTTTATTTTGTAATTTTTTCAGTCTTTTTTTTCTTTTACTGTTTATTAATCATCTTTCCTTATGTGATGCAATATATATTTTACTCTTATTTTCCTTATTTTTTTCTATACTACTACTACTACTACTATTACTACTACTACTACTACTTTCCTCCTCTTCTTCGTGTCTTATATCTTGCATGACTTGATTGTCTGGTGTCATGTCGCAGTGCTGAAGGTCAGTGTTGGAAGGGAAGAACCAAATATAGACACTAAGTATTACCACACACACACACACACACACATACACACACACACACACATGAAGAGTTTGGGGGGAAAAAATAGGATGTTTACATGAGTTGTATTTTTCTTTCATTCTCCGTCTGCAAACCAGTTTCCCACATAGCCGAGCAGGATAGCAGTTTACAAAGTGACAAAAGCAGACCCCTTGAAAGAGAGAGAGAGAGAGAGAGAGATCACATTTAATTTTGCACACCATATGTAACTCTGACAAAACTCACCCATACACAAGCAAGAACAAACATATTTTGAGAACAAGAGAGAGAGAGAGAGAACTACTACACTCAATTTTACAAGCTAGAAAACACATTTAAAGAGCAAGAAAAAGAGAAAGACGAGAGCGAGAGACAGGAACGTTAGAGGCATGAGCACCACTGACCTGCATGCTAAGCCAACACAACCTCACCTTGCTAGTCACACAGCCTGGCACCAGTGTTGGCTATGGAGGCATGGGACAGGATACAGGCAGGAACCAGATGTATGTGTCCTTACTGTGGGAAATGTGCATGGATGATAAAGATGGTGAGGAACTGAAGGATTGAAGGATGAGTGGAGAGTTTAAGTATTTTTGTTGGGTATGACAAGGAAAATTAAGGTAGTGCGTGTTCTTGGTGTGGGAAATGTGCATGGATGATTAAGATGGTGAGGAACTGAAGGATTGAAGAATGAGTGAAGAATTTAAGTATTTTTGTTGGGTATGGCAAGGAAAGTCAAGATAGTGTGGTCTTTATTCAGAAATGCCCCGCTCTCTCACTGTACTACTATTTTCAAAGGCCACCGAGACTACAAGCTGGGTTTCTGAGGGTGTTTCTCCTGTCAGTTATGTAGTAAACTTGTTCATTTGTCATTAGAACCATAAAAAACACCATTGAAAACTTGTGTCACTTAAACAGGAGCCTTTTGAAATAGTGGAGGTGGTGCAACGCTGAAGTGTTTATGAATATGGGCGTGTATATCCTATGTGTGTTTCATTGGGTTATGTTATGGGTGTGTGTATGTATGGATGGATGGATAGTTGTTGAAATAAGGATGTAAGGATGTGTGGGTGAGTGGAATGAGAAGCAGAGTTGAAGTAAGTTTTTATTTGAGTGAGGTGAGAAGGAAAGGAAGAAAGTACCTCAAGAAAAAGGAAAGTATTTGAGAGAAGGAGAATAGAAGAGGATTTGAAAGGAGAAAAGACTGAAAGATTTGAGAGAAGGAGAAAAAAGAAAGAATTTAAAAGGAGAAAAAACTAAAGAATTTGAGAGAAGGAGGAAAAAGAAAGGATTTAAAGGAAGTAGAAAATAATAGGAGGAGGATTTTGAGATTAACAAATTGAGGAAACACTGAGATTAGTAATACACAGGAACATTTGATGAAGGTACTGCCATCATAAGGTATTTGCATAAGTGTATGTATGCATGTGTGTATGTGTGTGTGAGGCAGTGGTACAGTCTTATATACACGAGGAAGATGTGTACATGAGGGGACTCCTTTCCTCTTGTAGTGAAATGTAAGTATGTGTGTGTATAGAGATGTGTGGTATGAGGCATGTTGATGTGTGTGTGTGTGTGTGTGTGTGTGTGTGTGTGTGTGTGTGTGTGTGTGACTTGGTGGTCCCTCTGGTGAATGCTTAAGGGAATGGAGGGATGAACATTGCAAGATGTAATGAATGGTGTTTCTCAGTCAAATGTACAAGATGACTGCCCAACTGAGATGTGTGTGTGAGAGAGAGAGAGAGAGAGAGGTGTCAGCATGATAAATAGCCACACACCTTACACAGTGCACTCTTCTCTGTAGCTGCATGGCCCTGTCCCCTCACCCCTGCACCTCCCCCTCCCTCCCTCCCTCCCTCCCTCAGTGTGGACACCTGACACCCACCGTCACTCACACATCATCACACAACACCTGCACCACACAGCCAGGTGTCTCCCAATGTGTTGCAGGCCCAGGTAGCCTAGTGAGTGTTGTGTTGCCCTTAGCATAGCATAGCATAGCATAGCATAGCATATCCAGCCCACACCGCCGCTTCATTAATGCCGTCAGGGACTTGTTTATTAATTCATGGACACTTTTTTTATGTTAAGATATGAGTTGTTTTGTTTTTAGTTTTCTCTTGATGTGAGCGGTTCCCAGACGCGCCGTGTGTACGCGTGTTTGTGTGCGCGTATGTGTGTGTGCGCATGGCGGTGCATGCTGATGTGCGGCGACTGGTTGTGTTTCAGCCACAGTGGTGCTGGCTGGGGTGCTGGCAGCGGCAGCAGCAGCAGCAGCAACAGCAGCAGCACCAACAACCACAGCAGCAGCAACGGGTCCCTGGGGCTGCGCCACCCCCCAGAGGCCCCCCACCCTCATAACCCTGACCCTGGGGGGGGCTTCCTCCTCCCCCACACCCACCCTACCCCCCACCACCCCCACGTCCACATCCCCACCTACAGGTTGGTGTCCCCTTCCCTGCACCTCCTCCTCCTCCTCCTCCCCTCCTCTTCCTTCTCCTCCTCCTCCTCCTGTATTTTACTCTTGTCCTGTCTCCCTGTATGTCTGTATGTGTGTCTTGTTCCCTTTTTGTACACATTCACCAGCGTGCTCACATGTATGTATTATGTATGTACGCATCCTCTATGTGCACCATTGGCTTGGTGTTTGTATGTGTGTATGTGTGTTTCTGTGTGTGTGTGTGTTCGCTTCACCGTCACAACTGGGAAGGAAGGAAAAAGATCACTGGATTTGTTTATATGTCTTCATTTTCCTTATTTTAAGTTTCTTAAGATTCTCTTTGTGTTAAGACGTGTGTATGTGTGTTTGTATGTGTGTTCGCTTTGTGTGTGTGTGTGTTTGCTGTCGCTTCCTAATTTATCCTGTCTTAGCCTTTTCTTTGCTATTATGGGCTTAACTGCTGCTACTTGCTGGTGTGTGTGTGTGTGTGTGGGTGTGTGTGTGTGTGTGTGTGTGTGTACGTGTGTGTGTGTGTGTGTGTGTGTGTGTGTGTGTGTTGCTCGGAGTTCCGACAGGACGCCATAAGGCAGCAGACTACCACACCAGCAAAACCTTCCTGGGAAAAAGATGAAAAATGTGAAAAAGTAAAGTCGTGACGAACATCGAGGGATTCAGAACTAGATTTGAACTTTATCTTTCAACGCGATTTTTGGACTTGTGATCTTTTATTTATTTATTCATCTATTTTCTCTCATGCCGAGTGGATCTACAGCTTAAATATTACATTTTTTCTCACGCAAAAAACACGTAAATTGAAAACAAAAATTCGAAACAATCATTGAAATTTTACCATTTATTTATTTATCTATTTATTCTTTGGTCATATATTTTGATTTAGTAACAATCGACTTTTAATAACATTTTTCCCCCCAATTTAACTGGCATGAATATTAGATGCATCCATTGACTGTTGAATTAGAAGCATTAAGACACGTTCATTACCACTACCTACACTATCCTTCGCTTATTTTCAACCCCAAAATGCCACGCCAATAGAAAAACACGGCAACATTTTCTTCTACACGGCGAGTCTTTTAAGGGATGGAGAGTAGACGAGAGAGAGAGAGAGAGAGGGGGGGGGGGGTTGAACGCGCCACACAGTTTTTTCTTTAAATATTTTTCTGCTTCCTGCATATCCAGAGAGGAAGGGAAGTGGAAGGAAGGGGAAGTAAGAGGAGGCAGGGAAGTGCAATAGTTTCAGACCAATACGATAGCGAGGGAGACAGCGAAAATGGAGATTAGAAAGTGGGGAGACGTAAGAAAGCGATATACCAACAGGAAATGGGAAGGAAAGGTGGGGAAGAGATCAGCGAAGAATTAGAAAAAGGGAAAGAAAAAAAGATAAGGATGTAGGAAGTTAAGGACTGATGAAAGAACTGAGATGAGTAAGGAAAGCTTGAGAAAAGAGGATTAAAACGAAGAGGGAAAGTATTGAATGGAAAAAAGAGAGAATAAAGGCTGGGACAAAAAAAAAAAAAAGAATTGACAGCAGGGTTTCAGACTAATAGGAGAACTGGAACATGAGACGAAGATAAATGAAGATAAAAAGAAATTAGAAGAACCGCAAATGAAACTGAATAGAGAAGGGGATTGATGGAAAAAGAGAAAGAAGGGAAAAATGCAAAAAGAAATAAAAATGAACCGAGTAAAAGCAGCATAAAGAGAGACGAAAAGTGGGACACAAACTAAAATAAAACAGAAAAGAAAAGAGAAGTGAAGCAACAGCGTGGTCCAAACTCCAGTTGAAAACGAAAGGAAGAGAAGTAAATGTTAGAGAGAAAAGGGAGGAAAAGAAGGAAAGAAATCACCCTCGTATCTCCCCATCTCATTCAGTGGCGAAGGTGGAATTGAAGGAGAGGAGAGGGAAGAAATTAAAAAGAAAAAAAAATACTACGTAATCTTCAGTTTTAATAGTGAAATCTCCGGCTTGATTTGAGTACTCACGCGCAGATAACGTTGCCTTTGGTGGCTGTAAGCGGTGGCATGACTTGATGGTGGCACTTGGTGGGAGTAACCAGGGCAGAGAGCTCAGCCGGAGGGATTATGTGGAAAGAACTGAGTAATGATCGTACCACCAGTCTTAAAGTGATCATTAGGAACACCAGCGTCACCATGAGCAGTATTAGCATTAGTGTTAGTAGTATTGATATTATTATTATTATTATTATTATTATTATTATTATTATTATTATTATTATTATTATTATTATTATTATTATTA
>CM035209.1:8896152-8907137 GCA_020233015.1 Callinectes sapidus | reverse complement strand
CTCAGGGAGAGTAACAGAGGAAATGGAAGGGTAAGTGGAGTAAGTTAACAGATAAATATAGAGCCTGGGATGTGGATCGGTCTAGTGAAGTTGACGGAGTGGAGGAAGAGCAATGGCAGGGAAGGATTTAGGTCACTCCCTCCCCCTTCCTCCACCTCATCAGGAGAAAATCAAGGCTTAAACTGTACTTCTTTTCTTTTCAATTAGTACTTTCCCACTGTCTCCTTCCGTCCTTCTTAACTCTTTCACTGCGATCTACACCACAATACAGTCCTAAAACTACGAAATCTTAACAAACATCGATAAGAAAGAAAAGATAATTAAAAAGTGTATATTCAATAGTTTTTAGCTGGTAGAATGCTTTGAGATGGTTGAGTTAAGACGAAAGATCTTTGTGGTGGTTTGTTAATAAGGAAGACAAACCAAATCGCAGAGAGAGTGTTCAATTTCTTTCCGTGATTTGTGTGTGATTTCTTCTGTTTAGTGGTTCCCAAATTTGCATAGATATCTTTCTTCTTTTTATCTTTTCAATTCTCCCTGGAATGAGTTTCAACGCAATTTTTCTGCTGAGTTAATACGTTTGGGTGATTCTCTTTCATATCCCCTTTTGTATTTCCATTCTGCGGCGGTATTAGTTTATATGCAGTTTTCGTGGTCAGTCAATATACATTTTGAAATAACTTTTACACTAGTATGCGTATATTTCCCAGCGAATGTCCCATTGTGCCCAGTGGGAGTCAAATATCAAGTCCCAGCGTGTAACCTGATCCCATTCCAATCATTCCATTAATATATAAAAAAGCGAAAGGTCTTTAACTTCATACGTAACTGCAATATTTACTCATCAATGACTTAAACTCCCAAATTAGCGGAAGATTAAGTTTATCAATAAATACTGAGCGGCTGGCAAAGAGATCTTGTGTAAATTTATCGTAATTAACTTTAAAGGGTAATAAAACACATTTCCTTGGAGCCTCTCTGCGTGGGTAATGTAATTATGGCTCCATCAACATGTATTGCGTATTCATTTATTCACTGGAGGCTTCTGGGGGCGCGCCGGGCTAATGACTCCGCTAGAGATCGAGGAGCACCGAAAGAGAGGGTGATTCGTCCTTACGCCACTCTGCTTTGGGGGCCATTTTCCGATGCCACTCTCTAGTTTTATTTATTGGGAGCATTCACTCTTATTTCGACTTGTTTTTAAGGGTGTTTTTTTCAGATTTTGATTTCGGAGTTTTTGTTTTAGTTTTGGTGTGGCTTAAAATTTGCTTTCTCAGGGTATTTTTTGGTGTGTGGTTTCCTTTCACTTGTTTTTTTCTTGTTGTAATTCTGATTGTTGTTGTTGTTGTTGTTGTTGTTGTTGTTGTTGTTGTTGTTGTTGTTGTACAGGTTCCCATTATCTCGCTTACCAGAAGTTACGTGAATCACTCATGTACACACTCACCTTTTCTTCCTGTTCCTGATTACCATAACTCTGATTCTGACTCTCTCACTTGCGGAGGATCAAGAAAACCGTCGATTTTTTCCTCTTTTTTCCAGAACTGAGTTTCAACTTTTTAATTTCTGGGAGTGGCGTCAGTGAGCTTTTATGCGTGGCCTTTTCTTTTTTATCCTTTTCCTCGTTTTTTTTTCCTTTTTTTAGCTGAGTCGGCCTCTCTTTATATTGAAAGGAAGAAAAAGCGAGGCTGCAGCGGTGCGGAGACGAGTATCACAGCATCTGACTCCGATAAAAAGATCACGGCAAGTTTTCTTTCCACTTTTTGGCGTCGCTCTTCAGGAATGACACTCGCCTATGTCGTTTTTTTCTGGATCCTTTTTCTTTTATTTGTTGTGCTCTTCGGGAGACCTTTGAGTGATGAAATGCTGGCCGACACTTGAAGGACACGAGGATAGGAGATGCAGTGGTGACGTGGTGGTGGTGGTGGTGGTGGTGGTGGTGGTGGTGGTGGTGGTGGAGGTGGTGGTGTGTTTTCTCAATGGCTACCTGTCTGTAATCAAACGAAACAATAGTCTAGTTTATTTATTTATCTATTTACTTCCCATTTGCCTTCTTATTTTTTATTTTTTTCGTTTCTTTTAAGCCTACCTCCTTTATCTTTATTGACTTGGTGTTATTTTCTTCCCTTCATTTTTCTTCACATGTCTAGCAATCCACTTTCTTCTCTCCATCCAATTCTCTGCCTTGTCTTCTCACATTTATGCTATCGGGGAGAAAGAATCCCTAGATGCAGTCATCCGTGCCTTTACTCATCTGGCAGGCTCAAGGTGTTCCCTGTCTTCCCATACTCTTCCACTGAATGATAGAGGATCGTCAGATTTATTCATGTCTTTGGGGAGGCGGACCAAACTGAAGGATCGTCTAGAGAATCAAAGTTTGGCTTGGTGTTGGATAGTCTTGTCTTTCATTAAGCCTCATACTCTTACATGATTCTTTCTCTTATAAGAACATAAGTACATAAGAAAATGAGGGAGGCTGCTAGAGGCCGTTAGACCGACTCGTGGAAGTCCTTATGTGAACACCACTGCTTATTTCCAACTAAAGGACATAAAATAATTAATTCCAAAGGTCTCAGAGATGATTAGCCGGGTTCCCATGCGTGTTTTCCCTCTAATGGCGTAGAATCCTTGTTGAATTATCATTAAGAGCGTGAAGACTCCTGGAAACTCTTTTCTCCTGCAGTCTGGCAAAGTAGCGGAGACAAGACGGCGGAACGTTTGAGAGTGTCTTCCCAAGTCAGTCACGTCAGGCGAGAGAGGAAACTGGCGAGGCTTGTGTCTGAAGGCACTGCTTTCCAGGGTCTCAGGGTTTCAGGGTCAGAGTTTATGGAAGGGTCAGGGCCGTGAGGAAATGAACAGATCCACTCCATTTGTCCGGGCGGTGCGGGTCAGGCGTGAGTGATCGACACATTTGCTGACAAACGGGACACCTTTTCTTCACGCGGACCAGCCTTCCATCGAGGAGGCTCCGGGAAAAAAAAAGATGAAATGCTTCCACTGTTGACGGGACAGTCGAGGATTTGTCAATTTCCATCGTTCGTCGTGTCAAAATGTCCAACACGAATGGGTGTCCCTATTCTATTTTTGTACCCAGCTCTGAAAGTGAGTTTTTTTATGGTTGGACGAGTTATTGTTCAGTTATGATGCGGACAGTACAAAAAGAGAAAGTCAGCAAGTGATTAAGAGCAGGGGAAAATAACACAACTTCAGCACAGTGTGACAATGAGTGAGACACAGCAGTGCAGATTCCAGACGACAGAATCACACAATCAAGATGTATAATGCATTAGGCTTATGAAACATCGAGATCGTTACTTCTCAAGCCCCCCAAAAGTAAGCAAAGAAAAATATACATTATGCACCCACTACAAACATCACTTATGATTATGCATTGTTTTTTTCTGTATGTTTGTGTGTGCATGTGTTTCCCAGACAGTCTCGGGGGAAGTTTGCGCTAGCGGGAATCCACCAAGGAACAAATAATCAAAGGGACGGCAGATTCCTTCCACTTCAAAGCCCTCAGGCAAGCGCGCTTCGCCGAGTACTCAACTTTACTTCCTCACTTTCATGCCTGACTTTCCGCTCGCCAAGACTGCCTGCCTGCCTCCTCGCGCCTCACACAGCCCCGCCTCCTCGTCTCTCTCGCCTCTTCGATAGCTCCAGCACTTCTCCAATACTACATGCAAATTTCACCCCACACGAGGAGGCTGCGTGGTCGTGGTGGGCTGCTTCTTGCATTGTCTGGCGGGCGAGGGCGGGAGCTGGCTGGCTTGGTGGGCGCGGGGAAGATGGAGAGCGGGGTGAGTTCGGTGGGTGGAGTCGCTCTCGAGTGCATTTTTCACAAGCTCTATCAGTTAAAGAGAACACCTCGTCCTCGCCTCCACTGCTGCTGCTGCTTCTGCTTCTGCACAGGCTACTGCACTAGGAGGGGGAGGAGGAGCAGCAGCAGGAGAAGCAGGAGGAGGAGAAAGAGCAGGAGCAGCAGGAGGAATAAGAGGAGCAGCAGTAGGAGGAGGAGGAGGAGGTGTACAGAAGGAAGAAAGGCAAACAGAAGGAAAATGATGGGAGGAACCAAACGAAGACGTCTAGAAGGGAGGAGGAGGTCGAGGAGAAGGAAGAACAAGAGCAGCAGCAGCAGGAGTAAGAAGAAGAAGAAGAGGAGGAGGAGGAGGAGGAGGAGGAGGAGGAGGATGTGTACAGAGGGAAGAAAGGCAAGCAGAAGGAAAATGATGTGAGAAGCCAAACGAAGAAAACTGGAAGGAGGACAGGAGGAGGAGGAAAGAATCGAGGACGAGAATCACAAGGGACAAAGGAGAAAAGAAGGAAAAAAAAAAGAAGAAGAAGAATGGAAGACAAAAAGAGGGAGGAAGTTGAGAACACTTAGGCCAATGAGAAAAATAGTTACGAAGAATAAGAATCAAATGAGAGGGAAGACAAAGGAGGGACGAACACACACACACACACACACACACACACACACACACACACACACACACACACACACACAGAAAAATATTAAAAAAACCTCATTTAGAGACTGACAATACACTCCTTCGACAAAAGAAAAGAGAAAAATAAAATAACATCCATCAAGCGTGACCTATTTCCCTTTTTTCCCCTCCATTTTTATTCTCCCCATTTTCCTTTCTGCGCCACATCGATCTCTAATTACGGAGGCGCAGGCTGAGGTCAGAGGTGCGGAGAGGGGAGAAGGGGATGGGGGAGAGGGAAGTTGCCGGAGGGACTGGGGGAGGGGGGGAGAAAAAGCAGTGATGAGCGAGGTAAGAACGGGGAGACTGACTGGAGGATGGGTGGTGTTGGGGGGGATGGGGGAAGTGGGGGGTTGAGGTGTTTGCATTATAAAAGAGGTGAGACATGATGTGAGGGATGGGTGACCTTTAGACAAGAGTTCATGAGATGATTTCAACCTTAATTTCAAGTATTTTGTTTTCCAGGTAGTAATTTTCTCGTGTTTTTATTGGCTTGGTTTTCTGGAGGTTTTAGAGGTGTGGTGAAATGTGTTAATACTGAAAGGTTGAAAGTTCAAGAGGTGATGTTTTGAAGATCTAGTTTCATCGGTTTTTTTTAATATTCTTGTTTGGTTACACTTTTTTTCTGTTTCGTAATAGAGTTTACATGTAATAAATATGTCTAGTGTTATTGCAATCTTTATTCATTTATTTATCATTTCGTCATTGTATCCTTTTCTTTCCCAACTCTTTCAGTTTTGCCTTTTACTTATTTTTATTTCAGTTTATGCTTTTATCTCACCCACTTCAATAATTCATTAATAGAGATATTTATTTAATCTATGTCTGAATAAAACTCCCCCCTGCCCCCCCCCGCTCTCTCTCTCTCTCTCTCTCTCTCTCTCTCCCTCTCTCTCTCTCTCTCTGAAATATTTATTATCACAAAAGTCAGCCTGGGTCGTCCGTCTTTTTTTTCTATCGCTAGTAATTAGACAGGTAATCCCATCCTTATCAGCACTTAACAGGTGGAATGTGCACCATCCTTTTATTTCTATTTTTTTTCATTTAACTCGCATGTCAAAGTGTCATTAGCGCGTGTCTTTAATTAACGTTCAGGTGCTTGTTATCTTTTATCATCATGTCCCTCGTCATAATGTATCGACTTTTTTTTTTTTCCTTTTCCTTTTCCTTCATTTTAGATATGATTCTTTTTTCTCTGTATTGTTTGCCGTCGTGAAAGTAATTTGTCTGATTACTCATCCTGTTCACCTTTGATTTTCCGCTTCCTTTTATATTTTCCGTGCTTTTTTTTTCCAAGTTTTCTCTTTTTTCCCCTTTTCATGCATGTCTTATCTTGCTTTCATCTCTCTCTCTCTCTCTCTCTCTCTCTCTCTCTCTCTCTCTTCAATCTCCCTTATCTCCTTTTCCTTAGTTTTGTTTTCGCTTCTTTTTCTCTGACCAGATCTTCTTCGCACCCTTAAAGTTTTCTCCTCTTTCTGCCATCCTATTTCTCCCTTTACTTCTATCCTCCTCCTCCTCCTCCTCCTCTTCTTCTTCCTCTTCTTATTCTCCTGTCGTCTTATAATCATATTGTCTCTTCATATGCAAACTAGTGGTATTTCCCTGTTTTTCATCGCCTCCTCCTCCTCCTCCTTCCTCCTACTCCTCCTTCTCCTTTTAGATCGAGGTAGCAATAATCCAGTGGAGCAAACTATCAGGACCTCAGATATTGGGAAACTTTTAAGATGCGCATAAGAGGGAAGGAGAAAAATGATTAGCATGGTTACCGGCGCGGCTATTCTCGATAACACATTGCTGCGGATGGGTGGAGTGAAGAGAAAGGTAGGTAGCAGTGAGGGTTTTTTTTTTCGATAGTGTTTTTTTATGGGTTTTGTTTTATTTTGTGTTTTTTTTAGTGGGTATAATTGCGTTCGAATGTGTTGTTTTTTTAAGGTGTTTTGCGGTGTTTTTTTTTTTTTTTTGGGGGGGGGTTGTATTGTTGTGGTTTTGGAAGTTGTGAAATGTGCAAGTTGTAAAAATGTGTAATTAACTTGCTGTTAGAGTACTAAAACGCACGCACACACACACACACACACACACACACACACACACACACACACACACACACACTAATAGGGTTTGTAAGAACTACACACATTGAAACAAACATTGCAACTTGGAAATATGCGGAACAGAGTACTTATTTCAAAACTACAATAGATACACATGAAAGGGAATACGAGAACACACACACACACACACACACACACACACACACACACACACACACACACACACACACACACACACACACACGACTTTATTTAAGAGGGAGGTTTGAAGACATTTGTTCCTTGTTTTCAGCTAATTCTTTTGAACTTTAAGGGAACCGGCAAATTAGAGGGCTTTTTTTATTTTCATTTCTTTTTTCCAGTTCGCCGGCTTCCCTCCTCTTACATACCCACCCCTCCCCCCAAAAAGAGTGGTTAGTTTCATTAGTAATACGACGGAACTACGCGAAACAAGCACCATTTTACGCCTCGTTGAATTGTGATGGCTTGTTAAGGAAAAGATCAGTGAATGGTTCAAGTTTCCTGCCTCCACTTCACTAAAACCAATTAGCTGAGTGAGAAAAATGTTTATTGCACTTTATGATTTGCACTTTCATTTCTCACCTTTATGTAATTGGCAGTGAGTTACAGTCTTCCTGGAAATTCATGGCAAGGTTTCGTGATTCATGTTAGTGTTTGCTTTTTTTAATGTAAGGGGAAATCTGGCCAAGGGCAACCTAAACGACTAAAAAAAGATTAATTTAGATGTCTGGTCTCTAGTATGTCTGAGAGAGTTAGCCAAAAGAATGGGATAAATGTCTGTAAATCTTCTTAACCCCTTCAGTACCGGGACACATTATTAACCTTGATTTTTTTGTATGATGAGACAATATCATTGACGTTAAGAAGGTTTTATGGGTATCAGAAGTTTAATGGCCAGAGTCTGTACTGTTCTAATCTCTATATGAGTTTCTGAATCCGTGTAAAATCACCCAATATTGAGCAGAATTAACTTCAAATGCGTCATGGTATTGAGGAGGTTAATTGAGTTCAGGTCATGGGAAGATGGAATTACAGAAGCTGGTAGAGAGTTCCAGAGTTTTCTTGAAATGGATGAAATTTGGCGGTTCGTGAATATATATTAGTTTTTTTTCCTATTTTTTTTCCTTCTTGGCTGATGTAATTCGCCGAAGAGTTGATTCAGATGACCAAAGTGGAGTGAGGGTCGATTCACTTCATCTCTAAGTAATAAACGGAAGTATTGCAATTTTGTTAATATCAGACATTTTTTCTTTTTCCCGGTCTGGTTGCATTTTAAGAGTATCGAACTCAGATATTTTCCTGTGGCATATATTCTCCAGCTTGTCGGTTTGGGGATCTTAAGATTAATGAAGCGAAATATTGGATTTCTTTTTCATTCGCTTCTTGCGTTTGGATGTGTCTGAAGAGTAAAAATTTCCTGGTATTGCATTTTTACCTCCATTCCGCCAGTCTGTCAATGTGGACGGATCACAGGAGTCATAAGCCAAAGAATTGCTGTTTTATTTCGACTCTCTCGGGATTGGAGGGCTAAAAAATATAAAGACTGGATGCGGAACACTTTTTTGAGAGCTTAATAGCTTACCAGGGCGGCGAGGCTTTGAGGAATGAGGGTCGCCGTGCTGTGGGTACTGTCTGGTGCTGTCTACCGAGCTGCAGACCACTGGAAACGCCTTTTTCTGACCGATTGCCTCGTTTCCTGCAGTGAAAGCGGTATTGACTGCCGCGACGCTTGGGGCTTGGGGAACTTGTGGGTGTATTGCTGGGGAAGGTACAGGAGGTGATGATACTGGTAGAGTGCCCTGCAGCGGTATATATATAGTGTGGCTCTTAGGGACAATGCAGCAGCTAGGGACGGTGGAGGTGCTGGAGATAGTGGCGGTAGTGGTAGGGCTGGTGAGGATAGTCCAGGAGAGAAAAAGTAGTGGGGTGTTGGAGAGAAAGAGAGAGAGAAAGAGAGAGAGTGGCGGAGTAAGTAGAAGTGATGGGGCTGTTAAGAATAGTGGTGGGGGAAGCGAGAGAATGGGTGGAGGGAGGTGTTGGGGTTTTTGATGGAGGTAGTGCAGTGGTAGTGTTGGTGGAGGGAGGAGTCAGAGTGAAGTAGTGGAGGAGGATAGTGAAGGAGGAAATATGGGATTAGTGTGAGCTGCTGTGGTGATATATGTGATGAGAGAGAGAGAGAGAGAGAGAGAGAGAGAGAGAGAGAGAGAGAGAGAGAGAGAGAGAGAGAGAAGAGAGAGAGAGAGAGAGAGAGAGAGAGAGAGAGACAGTAAGAATAGTTGTAATGAAATTGATTCCTTGTTATGAGGGTAACGCTGGGATGTTGTAGCGGTAGAGACAGAGAGGGAGAGAGGCTAGAGAGAGAGAGAGGGAGAGGTAAGACTAGTTGTGGTGGTGGTGGTGGTGGTGGAGGTGGTGGTGGTGGTGGTGGTGGTGGTGGTCTGCTGACTCAAAGTTGCCCAATTCCTCGGAAAAACTCCAACGCCCGATCAGTCTTGATGGAAGTTCCGAGCATCGTCAGGAATACCAAGCGCCTCGCCAGCCCCGAGGGGAGGCGGGGAGACTGGGAGGCCGGCTGTGCTCCTCAAGGCCGAACTGACACGTAGGGCGGTGAGGACTTTGATGTCTGCACGAGGGAAGACAGTTTTGCCCGTATTCCCAAACATTTCCTTGCTCCACTTCCGCTATTTCATTATTATTAATATGTACACGAGTTTTTATGGTTATTTTTAAGGTTCTAGAGGCAGACTGACAAGATGCCTTAATACTAACTGTAAAAACTTGAAAACCACGCTAATCATCTCGGTGGCCTTGGAAAATAGTAGTGCTGTAAGAGCAAATAGTTTCTGAATACCGACATAAATCTGAGCGTAGGAAAGATAGATCATAGTTTTAATCTCTTTAGTGCTGGGATGCGTTTTTACTACAAGTTTTGGGTATGATTAGACGGTTTCATTGAAATTAGCAAGGGTCTATGGAGGTCGGAAGATTAATTTTAATCCCCCACATGAGTTTCTGAGGATGTATAAAATTGCCAGATGATAAGCAGAATAAATATGAAAATGCGTCATGGCAATTAAGGGGTTAAATATTTCTACGCTGTATCTTGACTGCATTTGAAAAGTCTTTAGTCAAAGTACTTGATTAACATGGTTTTTACATTATTAACAGGAAAAAATACTCTTGGAAATGCGGTGAATCATGTATGTGCCTTGTATGTACTTAGCCTTTGAGAATAGCCGTAGTATTTAAGAATGTTTATTATCTTTAGTGACAGATGAATTAGATTTCTACATCGTTAACAGGAGAAAGTTTTGAAAATCTTGTGAATACGTAATCTTTAAAAAATGGTGAGGAAGCAAAGCGCCTCTGAAAACTGGCCAAAATTTCAGATCCATCGTGAGGAGTGCCATTTAGATGCGTAGATAACTTCTCCTTTTCTTTCTTTTCATTTTCTTTAGGTTTGTAGGGGAAACTCGAGCCGTGAAAGGGAGAGGGAATAGGGAGAAAGTTTATGGTTGATCGGTGGGGAGTTCTGGTTGAGTAGGTAACGTGTTGCCTTTTTTCTTCTTCCAATTTCTCCTGTTTCTTTCTTCGTTTTCTTTGGGTTATGACGGGGAGACTTTAGTGTTCGGGTTTCTGTGGTGTGGTCTCGGTCAGTGATCAGCGAGTGGGTCAGGCGTGTGTTTTTATGTGGCATGAGTGAATAAAGGTTGTTGAGTTGTTAAAACAGAGAGGTTCGTATTGGTCAAGCGTGTATGTGGTATGTGAGAAGGTTGTTAAGTTGTTAAAACGGGTTCATATGGGTCTGGCGTTTGTTTTTATAGTGAGTGAGTGAGGGTTGTTAAGTTGTTAAGACAGGTTAATATCGGCCAGGCGTGTGTGTGGTATGAATGAAGGTTGTTAAGTTAATGAGACAGGTTCATATTGGTTAGGCATTGGTATTTATGACATGAGTGAGTGAGGGTTGTTAAGTTGTTAAGACAGGTTAATATCGGTCGGGCGTGTGTGTGGTATGAATGAAGGTTGTTAAGTTAATGAGACAGGTTCATATTGGTTAGGCATTGGTATTTATGACATGAGTGAGTGAGGGTTGTTAAGTTGTTAAGACAGGTTAATATCGGTCGGGCGTGTGTGTGGTATGAATGAAGGTTGTTAAGTTAATGAGACAGGTTCATATTGGTTAGGCATTGGTATTTATGACATGAGTGAGTGAGGGTTGTTAAGTTGTTAAGACAGGTTAATATCGGTCGGGCGTGTGTGTGGTATGAATGAAGGTTGTTAAGTTAATGAGACAGGTTCATATTGGTTAGGCATTGGTATTTATGACATGAGTGAGTGAGGGTTGTTAAGTTGTTAAGACAGGTTAATATCGGTCGGGCGTGTGTGTGGTATGAATGAAGGTTGTTAAGTTAATGAGACAGGTTCA
>CM035209.1:8793766-8805390 GCA_020233015.1 Callinectes sapidus | reverse complement strand
AAATATAGGAAAAATAAAATTTTAGATAATGGTTTTCTTTAATAAACAAGTAAACAACAACAATACTAGACTACATAATTATATTCTACACATTTATTAACTACATTGATTTTACTTAGATTAGTATTTTTTTGGCCTTATGCTTACATTTGTGCATTTTACTATTAAATATTATAGTTTTTAATATTTTTCTTCCTTTCTTTTTCTTTAATTTCTGAATCTCATATTCTCTCTCTCATTTATTTTATCTGTCTCTATTTATCTTGTGCTTTTCCTCCACATTTTAATTTTCACTCATCCTTTTTTTCTCTCTTTATTTCTCTGTCTTCCTCTTCTATTCTCTCTCTCCCTCTCTCTCTCTACATGACAGCACACACACCTGACTCCTTCTCCTTCTGCTGTTCTCCCTCCTTCATCTCTCTCAGCCTCTGGTCAATGATGGTCTTCTGCTGCTGCTGCTGCCGGTGGAGCTCAGTCCTCAGCTTCTCTATCTCCTGGTTTAGCGCCTCCTCCTTCTCCTGGTGGGGGAGGAAGAGGGAAGAGGAGGCAGGGAGGGGAAGGGATGGGGAGGAGGGAGGAAGAGGAGGTAGAGAGGTGAAGGATGAAAATGAGATACGGAGGAGGAGTAGAAAGGGAAAGGAAGGGAAAGTAGGGAGAAGTAGAAGGGAAGAAGTAGAGAGAGGGAGTAAAGGAAATGAGTAAAAGTAAAATAAAAGAGGAGGAGAGAGGCAAGGAAGAAGGAAGAGGAAGAGGAAGAAGAGGCAGGGAAGTGAAAGAAGGGAAGGGAGAGGATAGTGGAGGAGGAGGATGATTAAAGAGAAAGAAGGACATATGGAAGAAAACCAAGATAAGAGGAAAATCAGGAGGAAGGATAAAAGGATAAGGAGGAGGAGGAAGAGGATGATGAAGAATATGAGGAGGAAGATGAAGAGAAGAAGGATGACATTACATAATATTAGTGTGGGTATTTGTGTATTGATATTTCTATTCATGAAAGCAATATATAAACAAAAGGAGGTGGAAGAGGAGGAGGAGGAGGTGGAAGAGGAGGAGGAGGAGGAGAAGGAGGAGGAGGAGGAGATAATGGTAAAAAGATATGATAGTCTCTCTCTCTCTCAATAATAACAATTACATAAACTCAAAAAAATCTATCTTTCATTATCTCTTTTCCTTCCTCTTCTTCCTCCTCCTTCTCTTCTTTCTACCACTCTTCCTCTCCTCTCCTCCTTATCTTGCCAATCTTCTCTCCTCTTCTTCCTCCTCCTCCTCCTCCTACTCCTCTTTCTCCTTACCTTAGCCATCTTCTCCTCTTTGGTAGTCCTCTCCCTGGGCCTGGCCTGCTTCCCTCCCCTCTTCCCCCCTCGTGCCGGCCGAGGGGAGGGGACAAAGGGAGAGCGGAAGGGGGGCTCCTCTCCCTCTACTTCTCCTCCTCCTCCTGCTTTCTTCCTCTTCCCTCCACCTGGTGAGAGTTGGAGGAGATGAACAGAAGAAACAGAGAAACTTAATTTTGGTCTAAGATGTTTAATTAAGTTGATACGATATGTAATTTACTTAAAGCTAACCTAACTTAATACTACCTAATCTGGTTTAACTTTACCTAATGTGACCTAATATTAATCCAACTTTACACAACTTCATTTCAGCGGTGGGTGGGCGTGTTACCAGCGGACAGGCAGTGGTGATCCATTGTCTGAGAGTCACTAGTTATTCGTTGATAAATGAAGAGAAAATGGAAATATTGAACGTTGGTCGTGAGAGTGCTGGAAACTGAGCAAACCAATGATGCTTTATTGGGAATTGCTGCACAACACAACACAACACACCTCAGCAATGACACCTGACAAATTCACTGAGTGCCATCTGGGTTTCTTAACTTGAAAATTACAATAATGTAAGTGGTAACGCCAAAACTTTTTGATGCAATACTGGTAGTGCATTACTTTGAAAATCCTTGCATTACCATGGTAGTGTGTTGCCTATTATATAGTAAGACAGTAACACAACCAGTATACAATAGAAATGATGAGAATGGAACTGTATCTTCCAAGTATTCAGTGCAGAATTAACTTAACCTAAACTAATGTAACCTAACCTAACCAAACTAATTGAGAAACTGAAGACATTTAAATCTCTCTCTCTCTCTCACTGAAGCTTGCATTGCCAGTCAAATGATGTCAGCAAGGCAGGACAGGGCAGGGCAGGTCAACACTCCCTTAGCCTGTGAGCTTCTGTGATGTCAGCAGGTCATTCCCAGCTTAAGCCTTGCCATGTTAGGTCATAGATCAGCCAGAGGTCAAACACAGGTCAGTATTGGGTCAGGTCAGATCAGGTCGGCTGGAGGTCAGTATGAGATGAGGTCAGTATGAGATGAGGTGAGGAAGGAGAGGATGAAGGAAGAGAAGATAGACCAGAACAGGAGGAGGAGGAGGAGGAGGAATACAAAGAAGGACAAACAGCAACAGAGCCTGAGATCCTTACTAGGATGTGTGTGCGTGTGTGTGTGTGCGTGTGTGTGTGTGTGTGTGTGTGTGGCTCCTTGGTAGTAATGAGGCTGTGGTGTGTGTATGTGTGGGTCTATACTGGAGATGAACATGTATGTGTCTGTGTGTCCGTCTGTTTGTATGATTAGCAGCCTAGTACAGATCCACAGAAAAATAGCAGTAAGTTTATGAATGTGTTACAGTGTACAGGAAGGAAAAAAAGAATGACTTCTATATCAGATTAGCCTTAGAAAACAAGACCAACTGAGAAAAGAGAAAAAAAGGAAAAAAAATCCAGCAACATTCTATAGAGCAAGCCAGTAGTAGGTCACATTTGAAGCCAGCCAGCAATGAAGAGGTCAGGTCAGGTCACTCACGATCCAGCCTGCTCACTGCCCTTCCCCTGTGGTGGTGAGTGGAGGTGGTGGTGGAGGGGTGGTGTAGGATGGGGAGTCTTGTACCTTTAGTGTTGGGGTGCTTGGTGGGGGGCTGGTGGGGGCGGGTGGGGCGGGGTGCTGCCTTGCCGGCCCTCCCCTTCTTCTTCTTCTTGTTGCTGGTCTCCATCTGCTCCGCCTCGGCCAGCTCCGCCTTCAGCCAGTCAGGAACCTTGCCAGAGAGAGAGGGAGTGGTCAGCTGCAGTGTGTGAAGTGACTATAGAGTTAAAAAGACAAATGTAGTTATTGTAGGAGATAGAAAAGATGTAAGTAAAAAAAATAAATAAAATAAAATAAAATAGATACATACAGGACCCATGCTGTCATTCAAATCCTTGCTTGAGTCATCATCGTCATCATCATCGTCGTCATCATCATCATCACCATCATCTTCCTCCCCCTCTTCTTCCTTCTTCTTCCCTGCTTCCTCCTTCGTCTCTTTCTGTTCTGCCTTGTCCTTCTTCACTCCTTCCATGTCTGACAGGAGGGAACTGCACAGGAGGAGGAGGAGGAGGAGGAGAAGGAAAAAAGTGAAGACATTAAAATTCAAACTCTTAATTTCTTTCTGTGTTAAAAAAATAAGAGAAAGAGGAGGAAGAGGAGGAGGAGGAAGAGGAAAGAAAAGGCTTGAAGAAAAAAGAAAAGAAAAGAAAACACACACACACACACACACACACACACACACACACACTGGATAACAGATGCAAAGATAGTAAACAATTTTCCTTTCTGTTAAGTTAGGATGAGCAATAGTAACAGTAGCAGCAGTAACAGTAACAATAACAATAACAGTAACAGTAACACAGATAATACAACCATAAATTCCTTTCCTAACATCACCACAACTCAAGATAAGGTCAAGAGGAGCAATAGTAACAGTAACACACATAATACAACCATAAATTCCTTCTGTAACATCACAAGAACTCAAGGTAAGGTCAATGTAAGGTCAAGAGGAGGTCAGGTGACTTACATGCCAGCTCTGGGGAGGGGAACTGTTGTGTCCACCACCAGGAAGATGCTCTGGTTCTGACAGTGGATGCTGGACAGACTCAGTGTCTCGCCCTTGCTGATCTGAGCGTGGGAGGCGTACAACCTGGTGGAGAGAGAGAGAGAGAGAGAGAGAGAGAGAGAGAGAGAGAGAGAGAGAGAGAGAGAGAGAGAGAGAGAGAGAGAGAGAGAGAGAGAGAGAGACTTACGCTAGTATTTCCTGAGGCTGTAGCAACACGTCCCTCATGTCAATATTCCGAGGCTGCCGCCGCTGCGATGCCTCGGCCTCACCGCTGCCACCTGTAGTAGTAGTAGTAGTAGTAGTAGTAGTAGTAGTAGTAGTAGTAGTAGTAGTAGTAGTAGTGGTAGTGGTGGTGGTGGTAGTAGTAGTAGTAGTATGGTTACTGCATCATTATCCTTTATAAGTTTGGCTTTTATGAACAGTATTGGTCATTCATTCACTTGTAAAAGATACACATGAATAGATTAAATTCGATTATGTTAAGTTAGATTAGGTTAGATTAACAACATTCACTACTGGGACAAGTTTTTATATATATTTTGCTTATTGTTTGTCTATTTCCTACAGCCTCAGAAACTCATGTAGGGATTAAAATAGTATAGACTGTGGCCATTAATCTTCTGACCTCCATAGACCCTTCCTAATGTCAATAAAATCATCCAATCACATCCAAAACTCATGGTAAAAATGTGTCCCAGTACTGAAAGGGTTAAGTAAGTAAGGTTAGGTTAGAGATCAACATGTTAAAGCAAACCTCACTTAACCTATCTTTGTATCCTTCATATATACATTACAACAAATAACCTAAAAGTATTGCAACAAACAACAAACAACAACAACAACAACAACAACAAATATACTCACCACCAACAGCACTACCAGCCTTCTCCTTCCCATCCTCTCCTGCCTCCTTGCCATCACCACCACCACCACCACCACCACTGCTGCTGCTGCTGCTGCTAATAGTTGGGGTGCTAGTGGTGCTGGTGGTGCTGGTGGTGCTGCCCACTGCCGAGCCCAACACACTGCGCTGGCCCCAGGTGTTGGTGAAGCCCTCCTGTGGGGAATTAGTTACTGTGAGAGAGAGAGAGAGAGAGAGAGAGAGAGAGAGAGAGAGAGAGAGAGAGAGAGAGAGAGAGAGAGAAACAAAAATAGAAACAGAGAAATACAAATAAAGACAGAAAAACACAAATAGAGACAGAAACAGAAAAAGACAGACAAAAATAGGAATAGAGAGAGACAGAAGCAGAAAAAGAGAAAGCGAGAGAGAATGAGAGAAAAACAGAAATAAAGAGAAAGAGAGAGAGAGAATGAGAGAGAAAAAACAGAAATAAAGAGAGAGAGAGAATGAGAGAGAAAAACAGAAATAAAGAGAGAGAGAGAATGAGAGAGAAAAACAGAAATAAAGAGAGAGAGAGAATGAGAGAGAAAAACAGAAACAGAGAGAGAGAGAGAGTGACATACCTGAGTGTTGGGTCTGGTGAGGGGGCTGACGGCTCTGGTGCCCCACAGAAAGAGTGCGTTCTCCATGGTGCCGGCCACAGTGTACGTCGAGCCGCACTGGATCATCTGTGCCGTAATGACGGGTGTTACTGCCAGTGGTGGTGTTGATAGCACTGTTGTCACTAGTGTTATCATTATTCATAGTAGAAGTAGTGGTAGTAAAATTGGGTAGTAGTAGTAGTAGTAGGGTGGTGGTAGTAAAAAATAGTAAAATTGGTGGTGGTGGTGGTGGTGGTAGTAGACATAGATAGAGAAAGAGACACAGAGAGACAGACAGAAAGAGATAAAAACACTGAGACAGATAGAAAGAGATAGAGAAATAGACATAAAGAAACACAGAGAGACAGAGAGATAGAGACACAGACATACAGACAAATACAAACCGAGACAGACAGACAGAGACAGAAAAACAGAGACAAAGACAGACACACAGACACAAACATTTACAAAGAAAGCAACCATACAAGAAACAAAAAGAACACACACACACAGACACACACACACAAACACACACAAACTCACGGTAACAACTTTATTCGCCATTCCCCGCACAAGAACCGGCCGTGAAGTGGATCTGGTGTTCCCTCGACCAAGCTGACCTTCGTAGTTACGGCCAAATGTTAATACCTGATGGAGGAAGGGAAGGGAAGGGAAGGGAAGGGAAGGGAAGGGAAGGGAAGGAAAAGACAAGAAAGGGAAGGAAAAGAAAAGGGAAGGAAAAGAAAAGAAAGGGAAGGAAAAGAAAAGGGAAGGAAAAGACAAGAAAGGAAAGGGAAGAAAAGAAAGGAAAGGGAAGGAAAAGACAAGAAAGGGAAGGAAAAGAAAAGGGAAGGAAAAGACAAGAAAGGGAAGGAAAAGAAAGGAAAGGGAAGAAAAGAAAGGGAAGGAAAAGAAAGGAAAGGGAAGGAAAAGAAAGGAAAGGGAAGAAAAGAAAGGGAAGGAAAAGAAAGGAAAGGGAAGAAAAGAAAGGAAAGGGAAGGAAAGGAAAAGAAATGAGAGGAAAAGAAAGGCAAGAAAAGAGAAGAAATGAAAAAGGATGAGAAGGAAAGTGAAGAGAAGAGAAGAGAAGAGAAGAGAAGAGAAGAGAAGAAAGAGAAGGAATGAGAAAGAAAGGAAAGGAAAGGAAAGGAAAGGAAAGAAAAGGAAAGGAAAGGAAAGGAAAGGAAAGAAAAGGAAGGAGAGGAAAGGAAAGAGAAGGGATACGAAAGGGCAGGGAAGGGGATAAGAGGAGAAGGGAAGAAATGAATATGGTATAGAAAGAGTGAGATAGGGAAGAGGTCAGCAAGAGAAAGGATAGGATGGAATGGGGATGGGGAGAAGAGGAGATATGTTTAGTGGTATAGTCTTCATCTTGTTTTCTTCTCTTCTTTATCTTGTTTTTCTATTCCTTCTGTTCTCCTTCCCAGTTCCTATCTTTGTTTTTGTTATTGCTTTTATCTTCTTTTCTCTTCTTCTTTGCATTTTTTTTGTCTTTTTCCCATGATCTATTTCTGGTTTTTACTTCTTCCTTCCTTCATTTCTATTTCCTAGTTTGTTCTTAGTTTTCCTCTTATCTTCCATTTTCCTGACTTTTCCTTACTTCTTTCATCATTTTTACCAATTCTTCCCTGTTACTCTCTTCTTTACCTATCACTTCTATTTCCCTTATTGTTATCCTTCCCTTTATTTATCATTATTTCTTCTACTCATTAATTTTGCCCAATCAAACAATTATTACCTTTCTCATTCTTGCCTTATCATCTTATTTCTCTTTTCAACCTTATCTTCTATTACTCAACATTAATTTCTTCAGTACTGGGATGCATTTTCACATTTATTCAGCTTATTATTTGTTGATTTAATATAACTTTAGAAACACATATGGGGGATTCAAATAGAGTCTAACCATTAATCTCCCAACCTCCATAGACTCTTCCTAACGTCAATAAAATCACCTAATCACACACAAAACTCCCGATAAAAATGTTTCCCAGTACTGAAGGGGTTAATTAACTTCACCACCTTCACTTCTCCGCCTCCCTGCCTTCCCTCTCAGCCGTCCACGCCTCACCTGTCCCATCTCAGTGAGTACAGCAGTGTGTGACGGCCCCATTGCCACGTCCACCACACGACACCCTATGCTCCTCACTCTTGTAGCCACCAGCGCCTTGGGGACATCCTTCTGTTAGAGAGAGAGAGAGAGAGAGAGAGAGAGAGAGAGAGATCCATTGCAAAATTAATAATAATAAAAAATACTACTACTAATAATAATAATAATGATGATAATAACAATGATACTTCTAATAATGATAACAATAACAATGATACTACTACTAATAATAATAACAATAACAATAATAATATTACTTTTTTGTCTATTGAGTGTTTCACAAAGATAGTTGTCTAAGAAAGTCTGTTTCATCCACTTTTTCAGAACATAACCCATACACACACACACACACATGCACACACACACACACACACACACACACCTTGAAATTGATAGAGAAGAGTCCTGGTGCCTGGTTGAGTCCGAGCTTGTTGTAGGTGTTGTTGCCGCACGCCAGGAGGCCGCCCTGATCCGTCACCAGCAGCGTGCCATCACCGCCGCACCGCACGCTGGTCACCACAACCTCCAGGGGCAGCTCAATCTCTGTAGGGTGACACCTGAAGCCAGAAAATTAAGTTAGGTTAGGTCAGGTGAGGTGAGGTTAGATGTTTCAATTTCCATATATTTTTTTCCTTCCATTCTATAATTTTTTTCTTTCATCCTTTTGTTTTGTGAAATACTTTTTGTTTCTTCCTTCTTTTCTCTCATTTTATTTATTTTTTTTGGGGTGTTTTGTTCTATATATCATACATACACTTGCTAATTTTCTACATTGGGAGGCTGTCTGTATCTTTTAGTCTTTGCCCAGGTGGGGGGGTTGCAAGGTCCAACTTTCTCCTTTATCATATTCTATTTTCAAATCCAACAATAACTGCATCACTTAATAATCATGTTTTTTCTTTATTTTCTTTCATTCTATCATTTTTCTTGGTCTTCTTATAATTTCCTTACATTTTTTTTTCTCTCCAATTTTTTTCCATAAACTTCAATCTTTACTATCTCATTTGCTCTCTCTCTCTCTCTCTCTACCAAGCCAGCGGGTTAGTTCATGGGTGCTCTTGTGCGCGTAAACTACAAAATCTGCGGACATGCGTGTGTGTGTTTCTGTACAAATGCTTGCGTGAGAAGAGAAGAGAAGAGAAGAAAGATAACAGAAGAGAAGGAAAAAGAAAGAAAAATCTGGAGACTCAATTCATATAAGGAGGTAATTTTGAAACTTACAATAACATCCAAGAGACTTATTGATGGAAATAGGTCGGTTTACAAGGGAGAATGAAGTGACAACCATTGAACGGAAAAAAGATATTATTGATAAACTTAAGAAAGGAGCAAGAATCAGTAATCTCTCAGCTGAGTATTGCACGGTGAAATGTACAGCAGCCACCATACTGAACAACAAGGAAGGAGGCCATTAAGGGAGCTGATGTGGTGATGAGTGTGAAAAGCAACTTAAGCAGCTTGTGGCAGTGGAAGAAATGAAAAACTTGCTATCTTATAAAAAAATTCATTCTAATTTTCAAAAACTTAAGGCTTTGTTTAGGTAAGACCAAATTACCTGATTTATAGGTATCAATAGTCAAAGTGTTTAGTTACTCAAATAGCCATCTGGAGTTAATTAAGTTTGAGTATTGAGTCTCCACTGTAATTCCCAAGCAAGGAAGAAGAGAAAAGAGAGAAAACAATTTAAAATGACAACCAGCAACAAAACACAAGACAAATTGACACCAAAGCAACACCACCCACGCGTCATCCTCTGCTCCGGTGCCCAGCCTGCCTCCCTCGCCCCTCCCCCAGGCAAACACCACCCCATCCGCCGCCACCACCACCACATGGTGCGACCCACAGCTGATGCCACACACGTCCACCGCCAACAACCTCTCTGCAATGGGGTTACTATGTAGGCATGAGTGACTGTGTAGCGATGACTTAATTAACACTTTCACTGCTACTACTTGCTCCATCTTTCCTTCATAACTCAATACTCCAACACATCTTTCCTGGTTCCATTGTTACCCAAAATTGTTAAACTGGTTAGAAATTACAAAACATACTCTTTTTCATGTATTAATTTCTTGTGGATGCTAATAAACATCTGCATTGCTTTTGATATTAACTGTCTTGCATTGCAGTGAAAGAGTTAAGGTGACTGCAGGGATGACTAGGGTTAACTGTGAAGGAGTAACTGTAGGAGTGACTGTAGGAGTAACTGTGTATGGGTGACTGTGTAGAGATAGCGATGAAGGAATGACTTGAGATAACTGTATTTCTTTTAATGTAAGACAGGGGGGAAGCTGGTCAAGGGGAACAAAAACCATGAAAATAATGCCCACTAATTTTGTATGGATGAGTGGGGGTGACAATTATTATTATTATTCTACAAGTTAACTTATAAGTACTCATATACACAAACACAAGCATAAACTAACACAACAATTAGCTTAAGGTTAGTTGAGCTGTTTCAGTCATTATACCCTTGAAAGTAGCATGTCACACACACACACACACACACACACAACACACACACACACACACACACACACACAAGCCATCTCACCAACAGAAAACAAACAAAATCATACACACACACCCACACACACACACAAAGAAAGATTAGATGAGAGAAAAGGAAGATTAAAATGAGAATAGAAACAGAGACCTGACCACACTAGATTAACTTAGGCCCTATCAATCTCAACCATATAAATACAACTTGGTAAACAAAAATCTGCACACACACACACACACACACACACACACAAACACTCAAAGACAAATACAACTCAGTAAAACAAATCAACACACACACACAGACACACACACACACGCACACACACACACACACACACACACACAAACTCACCAATCAGCTTGGGTTTGGTAGAGCTGTTCCAGTCATTATGGCCGAGACACCCAAAGGTCCCATCACCGCACGTCATCACAATCCCGTTATCCGAGGCAAACACCGAGAACCCGTCCCCGGCACACACCCTGGTGATGGCCTTCCCCCTCAGAGCCTCCACCACCCCAGGCCGGCCCCGCCACACCTCCAGGGCCTCGTGTCCCAGCTGGCCCTTCTTCCCCTCCCCCCAGGTGTACACAAGGCACTCTGTGGAGGACGAGGGAGTTGGGTAGTGTGTGTCAGGGAAGGAAGAGGGTTGGATAGTGTGTGTTAGGGATAGGAGAGGGTTGCATCTCATTGTATTAGGGAGGGAGAGGGGTTGAGTAGTGTGTGTTAGGGAAAGGAAGGGGTTTGGATATCATTGTGTCAGGGAAAGGAGGGGGTTGAGTAGTGTGTGTCAGGGAAAGGAGGGGGTTGAGTAGTGTGTGTCAGGGAAAGGAAGGGAGTTGGATATCATTGTGTCAGGGAAAGGGGTAGGGAGGGAGAGGGTTGGATATTATTGAGTATGTATTGTCTTAAAATAGAAAAAAAAACACACACTATTAAAAAATTCAAATATAAAACCTACACAATTCAAATAAAAAGAAAAAAAAATTCCTACACCTCCTACCCCCCTCAAAAATATAAATAAATAACACACCTCATTAAAAAATATACATATCCTTCCACTATTACTCACCACCACCACCACCACCACCACCACCCACCTGACGTCAGCAAAACCACGTGAGTATTGGAGACGGCCACCTCCTTGACCCTGGTCCGTGCCGGCAGCGGGACGGGGTTGATGCTGATGGAGGAGTCGTACACTTTGAGATGGTACACCACGGACCGCGGCGGCCGGGAGGACCTGTGGGGCGTGGCGGGTGGTTAGGTTAGGTTAGGTTAGATTAGGTTGTCACAGGGAGAAAGGAAAGGGAGAACAACAACAACAATTAGAGGAAGAGGAAGAAGAAGAAGAAGAAGAAGAATTCAGCATAAAAGAAATAAGAGAGAGAGAGAAAGAGAGAGAGAGAGAGAGAGAGAGAGAGAGAGAGAGAGAGAGAGAGAGAGAGAGAGAGAGAGAGAGAGAGAGAGAGAGAGCGAGAGCGAGAGAGAGAGCGAGAGAGAGAGAGAGAGAGAGAGAGAGAGAGAGAGAGAGAGAGAGAGAGAGAGAGAGAGAGAGAGAGAGAGAGAGAGAGAGAGAGAGGGGGGGGGGGGGGAGTGT